>OVBE01013665.1:0-12553 GCA_900406425.1 Iberis pinnata | reverse complement strand
ATATATATATATATATATATATATATATTTTTTAAATATAGTTTTTTATTTTTTTATTTTAATTTTTTTGAAAGAGTTTGGATACATGGATAATGTGAGTGGCAATACATGTAATTAGTTATCAAACTAAAGAGTTTAAAAAAATATATCTTTTTTTTTTTCATATATATAGGAGAATAATTATTTCTTCTAAGGACACTACAAGAAAAATAACTGAATTCCGACTAAATTTTACGACTAAAAAGATTATCGAAATTATTTTAACAAATTTCCTACCTTTTTTCGACTAAATAAATATTTAGTGCGTGATTAGTCGGAAATGGGTTATGGTAGGAAAATAGTCGGGAAAATTTTCAAGAAATTTTCGACTAATTTTTGTTTTCCTAAAAAAAAAAGTTGTCGTAATTTAGTCGGAAAATGAAAGTTGTAGGAAAATAGTCGGTAATTTTCCGACTTTTTTCCGACTAATATGAATTTTTCTTTAAAAAATAAATTTGTCATAATATAGTCAATCTCTCTACAAACACAATTGTAACATATAATAAAAATATAACCTACATTTAAGAAACTAACCTCTACATACTAGGTTTACTATACAACTTGTTTTAAATGCAATTATTTCATTTCTCTCTCTTCTACTCTCTCTCGCTTCTTCTTCTTTTTTTTTCCAACCAATCTCTTTCTTCTTTTTATTTTTTAGTTTAACTTAAGAAACTTTACCCTCTTAATTATTTTTACAAACTAAATCATATAAATTCAAAACATAAAATCACAAAATGATATCTAAAAATACTTATTTTTTCTACATTAAACATGATTAATTTTTTTAAAAATGAACTTATATTTTTTTAAATAGTGAATAGTGATTACGTACTTAGGATTATGTACTTAGGATAGTCCAATTACTTGACTATATTTTTGGCTTCAGGGTTTATATGTTTAGGTTTAGGGTTTATATTTGGGTTTATATTTGGGTTTTGGGTTTATATGTTCGGGTTTTGGGTTTATATTTTGGGGTTTTGAGTTTATATTTGGGATTTTGGATTTATATTTCGGGGTTTTGGATTTATATTTCGAGGTTTTGGGTTTATATTTTAGGGGTTTTGGGTTCCTATTTTGGGATTTTGGGTTTCTTATTTGGGGTTTTGGGTTTAGGGCTTTTATTTTTGGGGTTTTGGGTTTATATTTTGGGGTTTAAGATTTTTATTTTGGGGGTTTTGGGTTTATATTTTGAGGTTTTCGATTTATATTTTGGGTTTTGGGTTTATATTTGGGGTTTTGGGTTTTTATTTTGGGTTTTGGGTTTTTATTTTGGGGTTTTGTGTTTAGGGTTTAAGGTTTTTATTTTGGGGTTTAGGTTTTTGGGTTTTGGGGTTTGTCACATAGGTAGTCCAACTATTATTTTCAGTTGTTCGTCTATCGTTTTCAATAGTCCAACTATTTCTGAGTTTTTATGTCATTAACCAAATTCACTATTTTAAAAATATAAATCCGTTTTCAATAATTCTACTCTTGTTATATTCATAAAAAAATGTGTGCTTTTATGTAATGTTTTATGTATCTATTATTTGAATTAAAAAAACTTAACACTTAAAAAAGAATGCAAGGGGTGAAAGAAAAAAAAGAAAAAAGGAAGAGAGAGAAAGAAAGTACATACCTCCGCATGAATTACAAACAAGGGAGAAGAAAGAGATAATTGTGGTATATTGTTACCAACAATTCAATTATACATACTTATGTATATCTACTTAATATTTTCATTCTTATGTATAGTATACAAATTAGCCAAAAAAAATTATCGTAATTTAGTCGGAAAATGAAAGTTGTAGGAAAATAGTCGATAATTTTCCGACTTTTTCCGACTAATATGAATTTTTCCCTAAAAAATAATTTTGTCGTAATATAGTCAATCTCTCTACAAATACAATAATCTCTCAACAACCAAAGAATTTCTCAACTACCAAAGGTTATGAAATTATTAAATCTATTATTTATACTATTAAGTTATTAGTTATGAAATTATAGTTATAAGGTTAGAATAATAGTTATAAAATATTAGGTTTGAATTTTATAGAATTATTGTAAAACAATATTGGTTATATAATGATAAAAATATAAGTATTAAATAAATGGCTTACAAATATATTATATTTATAAATTTTGCGATACCTAATTATTGTGTTTTAAATATGATTTCAGGTACAATGTCTAGATCATGAGAAGGTTTTCAGTCATTCGCAAGAAATGATAACATAGGATTCGCAGGGATAGGCAGAGACATAACCGCCTTCACAATTCCCGGATTTTTTTGATTCGTCATTTCCAAATCTAATGCATGTACCAGAGTCTTACGCGGGACCGTCATAACAACAACAACAACCTCAATATGTACAACAAGAAAATATAAATCCGACTCGGCATATGTCGTTGAAAGATCTACTTCACGCACCGGGTCGCCAAGCATTGAAAATGCTCCATCCAACACGTCAGAATGGAGCTGTTTGGTAAATAATTTAATATTTTATCAAACAATTTTTAATAAATATTAATAATAATTATAATATTAAATTGTAGGTTTAAGTTCAATAAAAGTATAACCAAGACCATTAAAAAAATAATGGAAAACGATTACACAGAACCAGCCCCAAATTGGTCCTGTTTTATCGGTGGCACTAAAGAACGTTGGATTAAAGCGTTTGTGGTATTAACTGAATTATTTATGTTATTATTTAAATTAATATTGTTTTTAGTAAATATAAATTAACAATTTAAATTACAAAATTTTATATTTTCAACAAAAAAAATACAATTAGGATGAGGCACGTACAACTCCTGTGCACGAAGAATTTGATGCGGTGTGTTCGAATTGGTTGAAGGACAAAGTTTACTCGTGGAAGCAAAAGTGGAAGAACGGAATGAAAAAGCCAAGGTGGATGTTGGACTCCGTTTGGTCGGGTCTAATACATTATTGGACCATTGAAAAAAATAAAATTCGAGGTGAAAAAAACTCAAAAACCGAAAAAGCGAACAAGGTGGGTATGGGGCTCACGTACACACTTGTGGATCAGAATTGTATGTTCGTAAAATAGAAGCAATGGTAAAAAAAAATTAATTTTTTAAAATGTTTTAATATAATATAATATCAATAATATTCATTTATAATTTTTTTAATAGCGGGAACCCGTAACCGGAGCATATCCGGATATGGTGACGTTTATGGAGGCAACTCATAAACGCAAAAGTGACGGAGAAATTATTGATGGTAAAGCGAAGGATATCATCGGGCGTTGTCGAGAATTAGAGCAGGAAAAAGTTACACAGATTACTCAGAACGACGATAATCAAGATGATTACCAACTAACTCAGAAAGAGAAGAATGAAATTTATTTCAAGGTGATTAATTTTAAATTATAAATATTTAAATGTCAGGTTTTTTAATACTAACAAATATATTTTTTAGGAAGTGGAAGTCAAGAATGGAACACGCTATGGATTACGATCCTTGTCTCAGTACATGGACGTCGAGAATGTCGGTTCTTCTTCACAATGGTTCGGAAATAATTATGAAGAAAAATATAAAGAAACTCAAGAAAAACTCAACGAGGCCCAAAACCAACTACAAACGGCTCAACAACAAATTAACGATTTTAACCATAAAATGGGAACCGTTCAACAATGGATTGACATGATGCAGAGAACTTGCCCGAATCAAAGTCCAAACATTAATTTAAATATGTAATATGTTTTTAGTGTTAATTACTTTTAATGTTGAACTTTAATGTTGTATTTAATTTTCGGTTATGTATAATATACTTTTTTTTTGCAAATTTTAATTGTTTTTAATATAAAATTATATATATATATATATATATCTTATGTTATGTTATTATTATGATTATTATTTTTTGTTGTAAAGTAGTCGGAATCTTTTTTCCCCTTTGTCGGAAACTTGTCGGATATTTTACCGACTATTTTCCGATCAAACTAATAATTAGTCAGAAAAAAGTTGATATATTTTCCAAGAAAATACCGACTATTTTCCGACTAAATTGAAAATAGTCGGTAATTAGTCGTTAACTTTTCCGACTATTTACCTATTCAAGTTACGATGAATTTCCGGCTAAATGTCTCGTCGATAAAGTCCAATGAATTTCCGACTAATTGGAAATTAACGACCACCCGATTCCGACTAAAGAGTTTTAGTCGGAAATTAGTTGGAAACTTGACTTTCAGTCAAATTTCTGACTAACACTACAAAAAGTAATATAGATTTCCGACCAAAGATGTGGTCGAAATTTGTTTGAGGATATTCCGACCAATTTTTGACTAATTCTCCGATTAGTCAGAAATTGGTCGGAATTTTTTGACAAACTATATTAGTCGATAATTAGTCGGAAATTTTCCTACTAATTTCTGACTAATCCAAGAATTAGTCGGAATTTGGTCAGAACTTTTTTTTTTAAATTTTCCTTTTTTCATCGTTAAAAAGTTTTAATTTTTTTTATAAAAATAAAATAAATTCCGACCAATTATTTAAAATTTTTTTATAATTTTTCCAATATGTCTATTTCAAATTTCGTTTAAAAAAATAATTTTTCTTTATAGAAATTCCGACTAATTTCCAGGTAATCCAACAATGAATCAGAATTTAGTCATAATTTTTAACAAATTTTATCTATTTTTTCTTAAATTTTCCTACTTATTACTAAAAATATTTTAGAAAATAGAATATTGTATAATATTTTTCAAAAAAAATTCCGACCACATTCTGACTAATCCAAGAATTAGTTGGAATTTTTTTTAAAAACGTTCATCCATTTTTTCTAATTTTCCCTATTTTTCATAAAAAATTGTAAAAAAAATCAAAAATTTTCCGACCAAATTCTGACTAATCCAAGAATTAGTCGGAATTTAGTCATAATTTTTTTTTCAAATTATCTATTTTTTCTAATTTTCTCTATATATTATAAAAAATTAAAAAATTGTAAAACATTATCAAAAATTCTGATCAAATTCCGACTAACCCAAGAATTAGTATTTTGTCAAAAATTTAGTAAATTTAATGACTAATTTCCGACCAAACTTGAAAATTAGTCCGAAATTAGTCGGAAAATGTAATACAAGTTCCGACTAATTTCTGACCAATTTTTTTGTTTGGTCGGAATTTGGTCAGACTATTTTTTCTATATAAGTCGAGCTTCACTTCTTCATTACACCAAAAAACTCTCCAAAATTTCAATAAATCCTTTCAAATTATTCTTTAGGTTTATGTTATTAGATTATGTAAGTTTAAGTAATTATATTATCTAGGTTATGAAATTAGCACTATTTTAAAAAAAAATTAAACAATTAGTCGGAAACTGGTCGAAAAATATCTCCGACTAATTTCCGACCAAATAAAAATTTAGTTGGAAATTGGTGGAAAATTTTTCCTACCAATTTCCGACCAAATAAAAAAATATGGTAAGAAATTGGTCGGAAATTGTTTTTTACCAATTTCCGACCCCTTTTTTCCGACCAATTTTTGACTATATTTTCCGACTAATTTTCGACCAAAATATTTTACGACCTTCAAGTTCCGACTAAATCATTTTGGTCGGAAAATAGTCGAAATTTCATAATTACGGCCATTTTCCGACCAAAATGGTGGTCGGATTCTTAAATCTTTCTTGTAGTAAAAACACTTGGTCGGAATATATCATGTAGTGGGAACTTGAAATGAAATTCTTTTTCTACTTTCATCCACCAAACTCGAACACAAAGAAAACACACGCACTATATACGTACTAGTTGCAAAGACATAATAAAACAGAAGTCTTAGTATATTAGATCAAGAAAGTGATAGAGTTTGGTTGAAAATGATCAGGTATTGTGTACAGTAAGGTGATTAGATTTCATACACCACAATAGGCCTTGGTCATGGTACGATTAGCCTTGAGATGAACCTCCAATGTTTCATAGAACTCAAGAAGTCCATCGTGATGAAAGGGGTTGTATGCTAAAGGATGGTCTTTGTCTACCATCTCCTCTGGTGTTGATATCATCCCTTTTTGAAACGAGAAGAACCCTAACGAGTATCTCATTTCCACACTCTCCATCTCCACCTTGTGATAACACGCTTTGATTATATCATTGCTCCATGCCTATAATCATGATCACTTCACAACATATATGAAAGAAAGTTGAAATTGGTTTGATAAACTTTGTAGCTTACCATGATAGCATCACCTGCTATAACAGCAAATCTGGTTGGTGAAGGAGTGAATGAATACCAAACATCTTCTTTTTCAGATTTCAACATGAGTCCTTTGATGTGGTTTTGATGGAGAATGGAAATGAAACTCTTGTCCGTATGAGAAATGAATTTTCTATTAGGCTCTCCGTTAGGAAGTCTCCTATATTTCAACAATCGAAGAAGATAACGTGATCCTCTTATGTGTTTCTCTACATGTTTCTCCAAGTTATAGCTTTCAAATAGCATCTTTATCACCAACTGCTCAAGTTCTTCTTGCATTTTCGCATATGCATGAATAGTTTCACTATAAACATTATTAACACCAGAGCCGATCATGAGATTTTCAAGGCTACAATTTAAAATAGAAATAATAGACCGATTCTTAAACTATAATTTTGAAAATAAAAAGGACCGCAAGCTCGTGTTTGGTATGTTTGGCCTCAAGACCGGCCCTGATTAACACAATATAGTAACAAAGATTTTTGATAGTGATAAGTAACTAATGGTGGTAAATTTGATAAATACTACTACTTCCGTTCCTGAAAGGAGATGTTTGAGAATTTAGTTTTGTTTCTAAAAGGATGATGTTTTAGGTGGAAACACTTTAAAAGGAAGACATAAAGTAAAGAAAAAGTTGATTTCTTTAATTTACGTAAAAACTCCAAAACATCCTCCTTTCAGGAACGGAGAAAGTATATATAATACCAGAAATGGTTGTTGTCATGATGATGAGGCCACATGAGATGAGCAAATTGGTGGCATTGTTGGATGTCGTTGACTTGATCTATACCAAGACCTTCATGAACAGCCTGACCATCGGAGATCATGGTTATGTAACCGTGTCCGGCCTTGTGGTTTTCGTTCTTTAGTTTGATTTCAGAAGGAAGATTAAGTAGTTCTTTGGCTGCATCCAAAATCGACTGGTGGAGTTTTGTTGGAAAGTTGTTGTATTCGGCTACAAACCATCCATGGTGTTCCATGGCTTCACGGACGCTGTCTCTCGTTGAGTACCATAGATCCGTGTTTGGTTTGAGGTTATTGTCGGAAAGGTTGATGATAGGAAGCTTGAGAGTTTCATCTCCACCCATTTATCTATATTCAACAATCATTAAAGTTAATTTTTAGAAGAAACAAATAAATAATCATACATAATATATGATCCAAACTTCTTATAATCAAAGCAAATAAGTGAAAATTATATTAAAAAAAAAGTTACTTGTAAAGTAGTCTCACTTTTCTTGGTGATATATATTTCCGAAGAATTATTAGTAGTTAAGATTGGGTGATATTCTAGTTTTCTTGTGTCAACCAAAAATGTAGAAAAGTTGATGTGTTTATACTACTGATACTATTGAAATATGCTTGATGGTCATTTGGTATAAGATGCTTTTCGTTTGTAGTTGT
This sequence comes from Iberis pinnata, assembly GCA_900406425.1. Classification (NCBI taxonomy): domain Eukaryota; kingdom Viridiplantae; phylum Streptophyta; class Magnoliopsida; order Brassicales; family Brassicaceae; genus Iberis; species Iberis pinnata. The sequence goes on along the minus strand of OVBE01013665.1, from coordinate 4,914 downwards.
CTGAACTCTGATTCAAATTTAAAAATTATAAATGTCGCTACGAATATTACGTACGTATTTAAGAATGGATAAGACATCTTATTATATAAACCAGAACGCGTTTAACGTGGATACGACACATAAGCAAAATTATAATTTATGAGATTGTGACATGTGTCACTATTAATTAAGATTATGACATATGTCAATGTAATATTTTAAACTAATAGAAACTTTCTTATTGTTAGTTTATTTTTATTATTTAAAAAATAATAATAATAATAACAAAAAAGGAAATATTTATGGCTCTATTAAATAGAAACTGCATAATAACAAAAGGAAAATATTGATTTCATGAATTAACATAAACTATAAGATTAAAATAACTAAAATATATAACATATAAAAGATTAATAATATAAATTTGAGGAGCAAAAAATATATGTACATTTTTATGTTACTTTAAACCTAATAACCGCAACATATGTTGATATTAGTTTTAATGATGTAAAAAGAAACTAGAGATCAAAATAACTAATAATAACTAAATTTTAATTTTAACACTGATTAAAATATATAATAACATAGGTTATCATATTTAAATCTAAATAATTTACTTATACCCGCGTATCATACAGAACCTAATCTAGTAATTTATGAGTCTTGTGCATTCTCTAGGGTATAAAGGCCTGCTCAAATTAATTCAATTCAATCAAAGCCCACTCTTATTTTCTCCAAACGAGAAGGGTCTGATTGAACTCTAAGTCAACTTTAGACCAATAGATATCATTCGCAACAACTAGCGAATCACCTAACTTAATTTAATTCAATGGCACCTACCAATACTTGGTTTCTAGGGCACTATATTTTGGAAAAGATGAATACCGAAAGAAAATAAGGTCTTGACAATATTGTAAGAACTACGAAAATGGAAACTTCCAAGAAATTGGGGGAGTCGTATGGGGTTTAAGGAAACTTACAATTACCAACTTTCACTCATCTTCGTTTATTCACGGGCCAATTAGAATCTTCGAATGGGACTATTATAAGAATGAAAATATAACGGTCGAACTTAAAAAAATAAATTATACTCCTTTGTCCCATTATATATTAGCAAAAAAATTGTTTTATTTTATTAGATTTTTCTACTTTTAATGTAAATTTATACTCATTGAAGTAAGAATTATCTTTTCATATTTTGCATAATATTATTTTATTAGTTGATCATTAATTAAATAGTGTTCTCTAATAAAGAAACAAAAATCAGTTATAGTTTCTTATCTTTGTACTTTTAACAAGAAATCTTATAAAGTGAAAGTATATGTTAATTTTGGTGGCATTCTCAAAAATATCACACTTTTTAAAATGTGTTCCAAAAATAACACACTCCTAAATTATTTTAAAAATATTACAAAAATAATTTTGTTCCAAATACAAAAATACCACTAATTTAAATAGTTTTAAAATATCAAATTTAAATCTTAAAGCCTCAAAAACCAAACTCTAATTCATTTACAACTAAATTCTAAATTATAATTAGTGAACCCAAATATAAAAGATAAAAGATGAATTCTTTGAAACACTATAAAAAGAAGTTCAAATTCCAAAACTATCACACACTCCCAAAAGTTATGAAAACATCACACTTTCAAATGTTCCAAAAATACCACAAACATAAAAAATGAATTTTAAGAGTTTAGAATTTAAAATTTTGGGTTTGGGTTCACTAAGTAGAATTTAGAGTTTAGTTTTGAAGGGGTAGGGTTTGGTTTTGGGGTTTCGAATTTAAATAGTTTTAAAGTTATTTCAATTTTGTGGTATTTTTGGAACAAAAATATTTTTGTGGTATTTTGTAACTTTTAGGAGTATGGTATTTTTGGAATAAACCTAACTTTTGATGATATTTTTGAAAATGCCCCAATATAAAAAATTTAATTTCTAATACCACTAATTCTCTTTCTCTTACTTTTGGATAGTAAAGTACTTTTTTACTTGATTTTATTTATAAAAAGTTAAAGTGGATACATTTCAATTACATATTAGCAGACACGGAATAACACAACCTTTAGGAATCGTCAAAACTTCTAGATCACCATTTTTTACTATTTGCTCGTTTGTTTCTTTATCACATTACTATTTACATTAACTCCTCAACTTGTTTTTTTTGTCATCTTAAACTTGTTTTTTTCGATCGCTTGATTTTGATATAAGTGAATCACATTCATGGTAATGCTATAGTTGATAATATTCGACTACATTTGTAAAAAAATACCGAAATCTACAAGTTAGAGACTATAAACTCGGTTACAAATTCAGTATTACTTTTCTGTGTCTTCTTCATTCGAGAATTTATTTATTATATGTGTTCAAATATCTATGTAGTGATGTAACCCCAACAAAATTTAAAGTGAAACCTATATAATTCTTTTAACTTAAATATAATTACTCTAGTGCGTGTTTGGACCCTGTCTTTTTATTTTTTAAACATTTTCGTACGTAAATTAAAGGCTAATGATTGTATATATAATGACAGAGACAAAAAAAAAAAAGAACATTACGATAATCATGCAAAAACTATGGATGGAAAATACATTTAATTGAGTATTTTTGTGAATTGTGTACTTTTTATTTTTTTTAATTTGGAAAATAGCTATTTTTGGTTTTAAATTTGGAAAATAAATACTTTTGTTTTTTATTTGAAAATAGGTATATTTGTTCATTAACCGAATTATTCATCATTCACACAAACAATTCATCATTCACATTACTCATTCATTATTCATACAAAACAGTTGATCATCCTAACGAACTATTCATCGTCATCATTCACAAACAATTCACTATTCACGAAAAAAAAAATATACATACAAATTTTTTTACAAAATACTAGTACCTCCAATTTTCTCAAACTATTATTCCCAAACCTTAAAGACAATTAATTGAGACTCTAGTACGGTTGATGCTCAAAAACTAAAAATGTTAAATGGGCCAGCAAGATCCTTGATAAAAGATTTGACTTTAATGTGGGATCAATTAATTAGCTTTAATTAAACTTTTGAAACAGTACTCCTTCTAGATTTTCCAGAGAGAGATAGGAGTCACAGCTGACGTAAGACTATTCTTTATATATTACTAGTATAATTCAAAAGCGTCATAAGGAAAAAACGTTGAATATAATTGGTCACATACCGTCTTTGATTTGTCCACTTTGTTAAAGAAGCGAAATGCATGTGCCTAATTACAAATAGTGAAAAATCTCTTCTGTATATATATACGTGAACACAAAGCCTACAATTATTTCATCTTCCATCTTCAATTTGTAACAACTCTTCAAATATTTGAAGAACTTTAAATCTTTATAATCACTTTAAACAAACAAAAGAGAGAAGATATAAAAAGAGAAGGCTTTTTGATATTCTGGTGGGGTGGAAAATGGAAGGAGTTAGTTTTCAGAAAGCGAGTAATAGTTTGAGAAGAAACTCCTCAGCGTGGAGGAGAGATTCAGGAATGGAGGTTTTCTCTAGGTCATCTAGAGATGAAGATGATGAAGAAGCTTTGAAATGGGCTGCTTTAGAAAAGCTTCCAACTTTTGATCGTCTTAGGAAAGGAATACTCACGGCTTCACATGGTGGAGCTATCAATGAGATTGATATTCAAAAGCTTGGGTTCCAAGATACTAAGAAACTGCTTGAGAGGCTTATCAAAGTCGGAGACGACGAACATGAGAAACTACTTAGGAAACTCAAGAACCGTATCGATAGGTAACAAATACTTCTTTAAAAAGTTTAGCACATTGAAGCTCTGTTTTTTCTTGGGCTCTGTTAATCTTATGTAATTATTGAAACACAGAGTTGGAATTGATCTTCCGACAATAGAAGTTCGGTTTGATCATCTAAAAATTGAAGCAGAGGTTCATGTCGGAGGCAGAGCTTTACCAACCTTTGTCAACTTCATCTCCAATTTTGCAGATGTAAGAACGCTTTTTTGTTCTTTTTAAAAAATTTAAACAAAAACAAAATAACTAAAAGTTGAATCTTTGATGATGATGATATAAACAGAGATTCCTGAATACTCTGCATCTTGTACCAAATCGAAAAAAGAAGTTCACTATACTCAACGATGTCAGTGGAATTGTCAAGCCTGGCAGGTGAATATATTCACATTCCGTTAACTATTTATTTTATTTTAATTGAGAAATTGTTAAAATACTTCAACATGTAGATAAATATTAACAAAAAATACAAAATTTGAAATCTCCAGGATGGCTCTGCTTTTGGGTCCTCCAAGTTCTGGGAAAACAACCCTCTTGCTTGCCTTGGCGGGAAAGCTTGACCATGATCTTAAGGAAACTGGAAGAGTAACATACAATGGCCATGGAATGAATGAGTTTGTGCCACAAAGAACAGCTGCTTATATAGGTCAAAACGATGTTCATATTGGTGAAATGACTGTTCGTGAGACTTTTGCTTATGCAGCTCGTTTTCAAGGCGTTGGTTCACGTTATGGTGAGTTTTTAGACATTTTTATCACAACATTCGATTCTGTATGTTGATTTTTGCTGACAGTTGAAGTTTTTGGTGGTTCATTAGATATGTTAACGGAATTGGCTAGAAGGGAGAAGGAAGCAAACATCAAACCTGATCCTNGACAGATTACATCCTCAAGATCTTAGGGCTTGAGGTATGTGCAGACACTATGGTTGGAGATGATATGTTAAGAGGTATCTCTGGAGGACAAAAGAAGCGTGTCACTACTGGTGAGATGCTTGTTGGACCGTCTAGAGCTCTATTCATGGACGAGATATCAACTGGTTTAGATAGCTCAACGACATACCAGATTGTGAACTCTCTAAGGAACTATGTTCATATCTTCAATGGGACAGCTTTGATCTCTCTGCTTCAGCCTGCACCAGAGACATTCAACCTCTTCGATGAT
>OVBE01013664.1:0-12554 GCA_900406425.1 Iberis pinnata | reverse complement strand
AAAAAAATGTTATTGATATTTTAAAAATAATTGAGTGCGTAGTATTTTTATAACATTAACTTATTTTTTGTTATTTTATGGAATTATAAATATATATATTATGTACGGAGTAAATTAACTTTATTTGTTGTGAAATAAAAAAGAAAAATAACGTATCACGATATAAGAAAAACTATATTTTATTTTTAGTTGACATTTTTAAAAAAATTTAAAATAATCTGAATATATATATATATATTAGATTATGTGTATATATTGTATATAAGATTTAAGGTAGAGTTGTTAGAAGCCATTAGACTGATAAAAGCAAACCTAATGAGAAGAAGGATCAAAAACGAAGAGAGCAAATAAAAAGAAACAAAACATAGACCAATACAAGGTGGCAGCAGATCAAGGGTTTCCTAGGTTCCCACAATAATTTAACCATGGTTAACTTAGCTAGAGAAATTCCTTGAAATACCATCAAAAGAAGTTCAAATTCCAAAAATACCACACACTCCAAAATATTTCAAAAATACCGCAAACATAAAAGTGAATTTTAGGGGATTAAAATTTGGATTTGGGTCCACTAATTAGAGTTTCGGGTTTAGTTTTGAAATGATAGAGTTTGTTTTTGGGGTTTTCATTATAAATTATAAAGCTATTTCATATATATGGTATTTTTGGAACAGAAAAGATTTTGTGGTATTCTTAGAAAAATTGTATTTTATAAAATTTTGGGAGTGTGGTATTTTTAGAATATATCTATTTTTGTGGTATTTTTAAGAATCCCCTTGCGTTAAATGTTAACATAGTGTTATACTAGGGATGTCAAAATGGGTACAATATTATGGATCAACCCAATCCAATCAAATCCATTAATACATTGAGTTGAATTTTATGGTTCTAATGGATTAATGGGTTAATGGATTAAATGGGTTGAGTAAAAATGGTTAATTTTTTTTTATGGGTTATTGAGTTGTAATGGATAAACAATTAACCCATTAATTGTGTTTCATTATCCTTTAGATTTATCACCACATCACATCACCATTATCATAATCATTCATCACCGTACATTAACATAAAATCAACATCATTAATCATCATAACATATTTTTCTACCAAAATTTTCCGTCGATATATTCTCGCTAAAATTTTCCCTCCAATTTTTCTTGCCACAAATTTTCCCGCCACAAATTTTCCTGACAAAATTTTTCCGTCAAAACTTTCTTTTTAAAAATTTCACGCCAAAATTTTCCCGTCAAATTTTTCTCATCAAGAGTTTTCCCGTCAATAATTTTCCCACCAAAAATTTTCCTCTCAAAATTTTCCCGCCTAAAATTTTTCCGTCATAATTTTCCCGTCAAAAAATTTCTCATCAAAATTTTCCATTGATCATGATGGTAATAAAGTTGATGATGAGATGATTATGATATCATAATTAATAATTATGATATCATAATTAACAATTATGATAATTATTTTAATAATAATCAAATTATTATGGATAACTCATTAATTTAAATTGGTTATGAGTTAATCCATACCATTTTCTTAATGGATTTGGTAAACAAATAGTTTAATTGGATTTGAGTTGGTTTGAGTTGGTTTACCCAATTTGACACTCTTATGTTATGTCAATCCTAAGGTTGGATTAGGAAAATTGGGTTTTGGGGTTTTAATGTTATTTACGTTTGTTTGGAAATGAATACGAGCCTAAATTATTAGGATTTTGTAAAAGTCTTCATCTTGGATGTAAAATATAAACACTTTCAATATAATATCGTTTAACAAAAAAAACATAGACCAATACAAGAAACACAGTAACAAGAGAAGCAGAAGTAAAAAAATAAAAATAAAATAGAGATAGAGAGGAAAAAAAAGAATAATATACGAAATGAAAAAAAAATCTAGAGTTATGAAAAACGCTACAATACCATAACAGATTTTGGAATTTGATTTACACTTCATATTAGTTTTTCCAACACTTACTACCTAGTTTTCATCTTTTCTCTCCAACAAAACATAATAGGGTTTTCTGCAAAAAAAACCGCAACTTCTATTAAATAGAAAAATCAAACCGTGAGGACAATTAAATGCAAGTCAAACCGTGATGTGAAGGTCAAACCGCAATACAACCCACGCGTTAACTGAGCGTGTATAATTAACGGTTTCCCTAAATGATGTGTTTTGTTGTCTTTTGGAAACGACTAAGAGTCTGAAATTAGAATTAAAATTGAATTGGGGATCGATTTTGGCCTTAGGGAGACCGAAATCGAGAGAGAGAAAGAAAGAGGGAGAGAGCGAAATCAAGTTTTTTCGAGCGGAATGGGGCAAGATTACAACTATTCTTTGAGCGATCCAACCCAAGCTCCCAGTTTTGGCTATTATGATGAAGATGAGAAGTAATGAGTGGTGTCAATTGGTGTGATCTGGAAGACAATAGTCACATCCAGTTCATGAATCCATACACAAATCCAAATGTAAGCTGTTTTATTTCTCAATGTTCCTTTGTTGTTGTTGTTCATCACATCTTTTCTTACATTATTTGATCTTAAACGTAATGTTCCTTTGTTGTTGTTGTGAATCTCGATGTTCTTGTGCTCAGCGTATGGCAAGACAGTCATCATCTCAATGTTCCTTTATTGTTGTTGTTCATCACAAACATAAATTCTCTTTTTCTCTTTAGTCTCTGTGAATTAAAGTAAAGTTAAACTATTAGTGTTTTTGTTGTTAATATGTTTACCTGAAGGAGTTGGAAGAGTTGAATCTCTTATACTAGTAGTACTGTTTTGGTCATAGTAATTACTTGACTTCTTAGTGGTTTCTTGTTCTGTAGTGAGTTGTTTTTAATCGGGTGAATGTTCTTTAATTTGATTATGAATGTTCTTGTTTAGTGGTTTGAAATTTGTGCTGTAAAGGCAGCAGCCGTTGGAGCTCAAAGTGAAGTTTTAGAGCTCAAAGTGAAGCCGTTAGAGCTCAAAATGAAGGCATTCCAAGCTAGTTGAAGGTGTATACAAACTGATGTTGTTAGAAGAGTCTTTGGAGAAGAAGAATATGGAGATTGCAAAGTTAAAAAAGACTATGGATATTGTTGAATTAAAGAAGCTATGTGCTTCATATGTGCTTTTGTGGTGTTCTTAGCTGTTGTGGTGGTTTATGTATTCAAGTAATGGTTCTTTGTATCAAGTTTAGACTATGTTAAGACATGTTTTTTGAATTCGACTATGTTTTCTTCTTGCCAAATGTTACCAATATCAAAAGACAATAGAAGTTTTATACCAAAAGATAGTACCATAAGACAATAGAAGTTTTATGCCAAAATATCAAAAGATAGTACTAAATGTTACCAAAGAAAAAAGATAGTACAATTAAAATGGCGATAATTTTGACGATTATTGGGCAATTACTTACCCATAAATCATGGATCTTTCAACCACGTTTTCTGATGATTATTTTCGGAGTAGAGGACATACTTCGATGTTTCAAGATACTTATTACGACTATTATAAGAGAATTTTTGTGGGAAATTACCATTGACACGCTATCTTTTCTCTGTGAGTATATATAGCTTTTAAATTTTTTTATAAGCACTATCTCTTTCACGAGAAACTCAGTTTTCTCTACAAAATTCAAATGGTGGAAAACATCAAAAGAGCGATTCAAGATATGAATCTCGGGACCAGTGATCCCCCAGTTCTTCTTCCAATGGATGTGGTTAGCTAGGTTGCATACGAGAACCAACACAACATTGTTAGCCGACCCTTGATGCCTCGAATGCAAAACTACCGTTCAATCATTGTGAATCTCCCTCGAAGTTGGGGACAGGTGGGGATAAGCAGAGGAAGAATCATCGAAGGCCACAGATTTCAATTTGTCTTCTTTTCAGAGGAAGCCATGGAAATGGTTCTCAGGCGCGGTCCCTAGGATTTCTCAAAGCGAATATTGGTAATCAGAGATGGATCCCTGGTAATGCCATGGAAATCAACCATATCCCATTTTGGATCCAAGTTAGGGGTATCCCAATTCAATACTTGAACCGTGGAGTAGTGGAACATATTGCTAGTGCAATGGGACCAGTTCTGGAGATTGAATACAATAAAAACTTTGAAATCAGAATGGAGTATGTGCGTGTGCGCATAAATGGGATGTTGACAGACCTCTAGGCTTCCAAAGAAATTATCAATTCTTTCCAGGGGTTAACACACTCTTATCTTTAAAATATAAAAGGTTGAGAGGATTTTTTGTAATTTATGGATTACTAACTCATGATACAGGTGATTGCCTTATTCCGAATGGAGGTATGGGTGATGCACCAGATGATGATGAAGATGATGACAAAGATGATGATGAGGTCCCTGAAGGTAAAGGATTTATACTTCCACATGAAAATCATGGAATCGTCATCTAGGATATTTCAGAAGAACACCAAGATAAACATGAAACCGATTCTCCAATGAGATTTGAAGATCAAGATACTTTGTATCCCAATCCACAAGACTTTGTCATGTTGCTGGATAACATTGTGTCGAATAAGAGGAAATTTGATGATGGAGTCGGACCTAGTACTGTAAAAACACAACCAGAAGAAACAAACTCAGACTTGGATATTAATGCAGAGACAAATGAACCTTACGGAGGCGTGGTGGGCCCGATACCACCACATAAAAATGAAGAGACTTGCTTGGAACTGCAGAGGCTTAGGACAGTCTCTGATTTAGGTTTAGGACAGTCTCTTACATATCTCATTTTATTAATGGAAACAAAACAGCAAGATGCTTTTGTTCTTAAGACAGTCTCTGATTTAGGTTTATTTCTTCTAGTATATTTTCTCCCATTGGATTAAATGGTGGTTTAGTTCTTATGTGGAAGTCCAATATTATTGTTTTAGTTCTTAGTAAAGGCACCAATGTAATCGATGTTCTTGTTAAAATCAATGGAATCAGTTTCTACTTGTCATGTGTCTATGGAAATCCAAATTCAAATAATAGACAACATGTTTGGGATACTTTGGAGAATATAGCAGAAACAAGATATGATCCTTGACTTTGTATTGGAGACTTTAATGAAATACTATATAATGCTGAGAAAATAAGTGGTAATATTAGACCAGAGAAATCTTTCCAGGCTTTTAAACGTATGTACCACGTGTGTGATTTTTCAAACCTTCAAACAATTGGTAATAAATTCTCTTGGGCTGGAAAAAGATCAAATATGGATATCCAATGCTGTTTGGATAGAACACTAGTAAATACAGCATGGCTCAACCAGTACCCTGCTTCATTTGCTGAATTTTTGGACATTGAAATCTCTGATCATAGACCAGTTTTAACAAGGATTTTGACAGAACAAATTCAGCCTCATCAATCATTTAAATATGATGATAGGTATTATACGTATTATGATTTTAAAGAAAGTATTATCACAGGCTGGTCTAATCCAACAAGTGTATACCAGTCACTGGGGACAAAACTACAGTCATGCAAATCATCCATTGTCAAATGGAATAAAAGATACAAGCACAATTCAAAGGATAATATTAAATGGTTCATACACAAACTTGTTGAAGCTATTACTAATGGTGCATCTACAACAACAATTCATTCAATACGCACAAATTTACAATCTGCTTACCAAAGAGAAGAAGAATTTTGGAGAATCAAGAGTCGTAATCTTTGGCTCAGAAAATATGACAGAAACATTAAATTCTTCTTCCATACCACACAACAAAGAAAATCAAGGAATAAGATATATACTATGATGGATGTTCATGGAGTGAGACATACAGAGATGACTTCCATCTCAAAGATTGCTCAATCATATTTCTCGATATTGTTTCATTCTCAATCACAAATACTCAACAACCACTATCATGTTTTCAATGGTTTCAAGCGAAGTGTAACAGATGAAATGAATTCAGATCTCACAAGACCAGTAACACATGATGATATAGATATTGCAGTATTTTCAATTTGTCCATCAAAGGTCCCCGGTCCTGATGGATTCCCTGTAAATTTCTATCACATATATTGGCCTGAGATAAAGAATGATGTTTATGCAAAAATTAATCGGACAATTTTTGCGGAAACTAAGTTGGATCCATAGCTAAAGCACACCAACATTTGCCTTATTCCTAAGGTTGAGAAACTATAAGTAATGTCAGAATACATGCCTATTGCATTATGTAATCTAAGTTATAAAATCGTTACCAAGATTATGGTTAACAGATTAAAACACCATCTCCCATTGCTAGTATCATAAGAACAAAAAGCTTTTATTCATTCAAGGATGATCTTTGATAATTTTCTTATGGCTCATGAGGTTTTACATTCCCTGAAAGTACGGAAACGGGTTTCAAAAGCTTTTATGGCTATTAAAACGGATGTTTCAAAGGCTTATGTTAGGCTTGAGTGGGATTTCTTACAAGAAACAATGCTTCAAACGGGGTTCTCTATAAAATGGGTGCAATGGGTAATGATATGTGTTCCTTCTGTTTCTTTCTCTGTTTTGATTAATGGAGTGCCAAGGGAAAATTTTAAACCAGGGAGAAGTCTTAGACAGGGAGATCCTTTGTCTCCATATCTCTATATACTGTGTTCAGAGGTTTTAAGTCAAATGATACAGAGGGGAATAATAGAGAAAAGGCTAAGAGGTTTTAAATTAAGTGTTACATGACCTACTTTAGGTCACCTACTTTTTGCAGATGACTCTTTGTTTTTTTTTTTTGTAATGCTAACTTAAAGTCAGCTTCAACTCTTATGGACATCTTTCACCAGTATGAAGTAGCATCTGGCCAATTGATAAATAACTCAAAATCAAGTATTACATTTGGCTCCAGAGTACATATTGATCAGAAGACAAGGATACGCAACAAGCTCAACATATACAATGATGGAGGAACTAATAAATATCTTGGCCTGCCTGAAATGGTTGGTCCAAGTAAGATTCAGATGTTCCAACACCTTGTCACTAAGATTCAGGATCGTATTGCTGGTTGGTCTAAAAAGTTTTTGTCACCTACTGGACGAGAAATCTTGTTAAAGTCTATAGTAATGGCCGACTTGTTTCAAATTATCAAAAGGAATTATACGTGACATAGAAAAGGTAATAGCCAAACTCTGGTGGTCTAAAGGAGGTAATACTAATACCACATGCATGCATTAGTTAGCTTGGGATAATGTTTCATGTCTCAAAACACATGGTGGACTGGGATTTAGACAAATTAAACTGTTTAATGACGCCTTACTAGCAAAGCAGATTTGACGACTTCAATCATCTCCTTCAAGTTTATTCTCAAGGTTATTTAAAGGGAGATATTTCCCAACATCAGACATTCTAAATGTAAGCTCAGGAAAACAGCCATCCTTTGGTTGGACATCTATACTAGCAGGAAGAAAAATCATACAACCAGGACATGGTTACATCATTGGAAATGGTGAAACAATACAATTATTGTAGGACAACTGGCTACCAACTCATCCCCCCCCCCTAGGCCTCCAAGGCCACTCAATGGTATTCAGAGACAAAGAAAAAAGGTACAGGAATTGATCACTCATCCAAACATCTGGAATTATGACAGAATTGATGAGCTCCTTGATCCAGATGATGGTTTTTTAATTAAAAGAATGAAATTCCCAAGGAACAAATGTTTGGTATCAGATATGTTGGCCTTTTGCTCCTGATGGTAATTATAATGTCAAATTTGGATACGAGATAGCCAACATGATTTCAAATGATCAAGGATAGAATATACAAAATTCACATATATATGCAGAGTTACAGGGGAAAATTTGGAAGCTGAATTTAATGCCAAAGATCAAATACTTTCTATGGAGAACTACAAGATATATCCTTGCAACTAGACATGAATTACATCGAAGGCATCTATCACCTTCTGATGAATATACTATATGCAATTCCACATATAGCCTCCATCATTTATTCTTCCTTTTTCCTTCTGTGATAAGTATCTGGAATTCATTGCCAATACCGAATCTTGACTTAACATCTACTGAGACAAGTTTATAGACAAATTTCAACATTTGATTTCATACATCGATCTATCATCTGCTTCACAAGCTACAAAAACACTACCATTATGGCTCTTATGGCATATATGGAAAGCTCTAAATATACTGACCTTTACACAAAAGCAGATCCTTTGGAGTAAAATAGTTGAATCATCAGTTTCAGATGCAGAGGAATGGGCACGACTATTTCCCAATAAACTAAGAAAGAGATTAACAAGGATCTCACACTGGTCCAAACCAGATTCAATATGGGTGAAATGCAATTATGATGCAACTTTCTCGAATTCAACTACACTTTCTACTGCATGTTGGATAATCATAAATGATCAAGGTGAATATTGCAGAGCAAGGCAAGCCAATGGGAGCTTAGTGTCTTCATGTCAAGCACTCATAATGGCTATGCAAAACGCATGGATCTTTGGATATACATGTATTTTTTTTTGAAGGTGATTCCCAATTATTAATCAGGACATTTGTAAGAAAAGAGAAAAATGTATCATTGCAAAATTGGTACAGAGATTTTTGCTACTAGAAAACCAAGTTTGAAGACATACAAATCAATTGGGTGTCTCGCGAATCCAATAAACCGGCTCATATAATAGCAAAATATCAATGTAATGATCATGTTTCGTTTAGTAATCATACACTAATACCAAACTGTATTTGTATGGCTCTATTGGAGGATTCATTTGTAACAAACTTCAGTTAAGTAATAAGGTGTGTTAAAAAAAGACAAAAGATAGTACTAAAGACAATCTAGTTCAACTACATAAAGGCAATACCAAAAGATATTTTGATTTAATTTATGGCTAAGATGATGACAAGCCAAGAAGAAAGGCAAGTCTCTTGTCCTTTCTAGGCCTGCCTCTTCCTCTTTTTGGTAATGCAACTGATATACTTGGAATATCCTTATATTTTTGGCTTGATTGTTTAGATTTTTGACCTGCTTGTTGTGCACTATGGCTTCCTCTTTTTGGTTTGCTTGATTCAGCATCAACCATAGCATATGTAACAAGATTTTCGGATGCAAATCTTTTTCTTTTTCTTGTTGCAGGCATAGCTGCATCTGGTTGGATGAACTGACCTTCAAATAGTCTTGCTTCGCGAGTCTTTAGAGGTCTTCAATGTAGATTCTTTGGTGGTTTTGGTACTGGAACATTCTTACAATGTGATTTATTATAGTCTTCCTCACCACAATTACCACAATGCTGAAACATCATTTGCAAGTTAATATGATTTGATAAACCAAGTAATGAAATTATGTTTGTTACTTACAATTTTGGTGTCTCTCCTTGATAAATTCTTCCCAAGAGCTCTTCCTTCTCCCTTTTCTCTTGTCATATTCTTCCCTTTTGGTCGTCCAAGTGGTTTCTTAAATGCTGGTGGTTTCACTTTGATATCAGTAGTAACCTTCCACAGATTCATCCCATTAACCGGATTCATTGGTGTGCCATAGCAAGACTTTAGGTTTTCCAACCTGAAGTATGGACTTAGGAGTTTCATTGGATCATGATCTATTGACCTCTCACGGCGTAGAACTGATACAATGTGGCAGCAGGGAACTCCACTGATCTTATACATTCTACAACTGTAGGGCACAACACCTCTCATTTTCACAACAAAACTTTCTTTGAATACAGCTACTTCATAATTTCCAAGTCCACAGCTTAATGGTCTGTAATTCTTTTTTCGCTCATTTTCTCATCCAACACAGCAAGAGCTTTAGGAACATAGTCTCCTTTCAACCTATGTGCTCCAGCTCGCTTCTTCTCATTACCTACCATAACCTTCTGCCTTATCACCTCAAGAATTTGAACCACAAGCTTTATTCTGGCTATCCTTATAGCTGCATTGAATGACTCTCCTAAGTTGTTCTCAACAGCAGCACATGAAGAGTTCTCTGTGAAGAATGCCCTATGAAATACATATATGTTAAACACAGACATAAGATTCATACTTTTAGGTATTCAAATACAAATCAGCAATCCTAGTATTTGTAAGAAGGGAGATTTGGCCTTGCCATGTGCAACCATGCTCTTCATGGTATGATCAAATCACTACTCTCAGAGAACTAGAGTTTATGGTCCCACTTATTCTCCATGGGCAGGTCTTGTCTGAACATATGGCCACTAAGCGCTTCTTCTCAGATTTGTCAACCTTAATGTCTCTCTTTTTCTTCACTGCATACTTGATGATACACCTTTTTAACTCATCCATGTTTGCAAACTCCTGTCCCAACCTGAACATTGATTTCTTTCTGGAACTAGACCCATTCTCATGCTCATTATCAGTGCTACTTATAGTATTCTCTACATGTTCAGCGAAGCTACTATCACTGTCATAAACTTCTCCATCTTCTTCTCTAGCTTCTGCTGCAACTTCTGTTGCATCTTTCCTTCATGTTCTTCTGCTTCTCCAACATTTCCTTCATCACCCAACAAATAACCCATCATATCCTTATGCCTACTTACGAACGGATCATCACTCCTTGCAATGAACAAAGTCAAAGCTCCTACACCAATACCATGATGCACATATATGCCTAACATAGCTTCATCTAATATATCTACCTTCTCCTTTTCAGAACCTGGTGGAAACCAAGACACCATGCTCATGGTATCTTCATAACCAAGCTCATCCACCACAATCTTCATGATAGAACTCAAACTGAAACCATTGCTAGAGACACTTCCCACCGGATGAGATTCACCACCAAAGTATTTGTCATCTTTAGACCAATAACCTCCTATACAGAATAATAGGTCTAAGCTGCTAGAAGAATGAAGAGGTTCATCTTCAACTCTTCCTTCCGAGTGGGGGATTACTTCCTTTTCGACAGGCTCCATCTCCGTCTCTGGTTGTTCGCGGGGATGGTAATGCTTCCATATTAAAGTATGATGCCAAGCTTTGACGTTCGTTTTCGACATGTAAGAAGGACGAAATTGAAATCAACTAAAGAGATTCAATTTGCTGAGAAGAAGAAATCGAATAAGGGAAAAAGAAACCGATTTGGGAGGGAAGAAATTGAGTGCTTCATACTTCTTGTCGTTTTTAGAACAAAAAAATAATATACATCGCATCGTTTTTAGAAGGGGAAAAAACAACATACGTTTTGTCGTTTGTTCAGTTAACGCTTGACACATCATCACTACACGCGTGGGTTGTATTGCGGTTTGACCTTCACATCACGGTTTGACTTGCACTAATTGACCTCATGGTTTGATTTGTCTATTTAATAGAAGTTGCGGATTTTTTTGCAAAAAACCCTACATTATGTATTCTATATTACCCTTTTCACATATTTTCTCTATCTCTAGATTATTTTTCTTTTTCTTCCATAATTTTTGTTAATTTTTGTTCAACTCTGCCAATTTTTTTTGTTGGATAATCTAGTTTTTTTTTCCTTTTTTCAGGATCTAGATTTAGGGTTTAGAATTTATATTTTTTGTGTTTATAGTTTATATTTTGGGGTTTAAGGTTTATATTTTAGGGTTCAAGGTTTATATTTTAGGATTTTAAAGTTTATATTTTGGGGTTTTAAGGTTTATATTTTGGAGTTAAGGGTTTAGATTTTGTGGTTTAGAATTTATATTTTGGGGTATAGAGTTTATATTTTGAGGTTAAGGGTTTATTTTGAGGTTTAGGGTTTAGAATTTGATGTTTAGTGTTTAGATTTTGAGGTTTAGGGGTTTATATTTTGGGGTTCATGGTTTATATTTTGGGGTATAGGGTTTATATTTTGGGGTTTAGAGTTTATAATTTTTGGCTTAGAGTTATATATAATGTTATATACATAAGTAGTCCGACTATTTCTTTTAAAAAATGAATAGTGAATTTGACTATCTTTTTAATGTTATCTTTTTTGTTCTAAGTTTCGAGTTTATATTTTAGGGTTTTGAGTTTATATTTTGGGATTCATGATTTATATTTTTACGTTTTGAGTTTATACTTTGAGATTTTTTATTTATATTTTGGGGGTTTTGTGTTTATATTTTGGATTTTGAGTTTTTTTTTTTTTTTTTTGAGGTTTTGGGTTCTTATTCATTAGTAGTCCAGCTATTATTTTTAAGTAGTCCGACTATTTATGGATTCATACTTCTGTAAAACGCAAATTTACTATTCATCATCTAACAAATATAAGCATTATCTAAATAATTTTTATCATGTTAGATGTAGAAAAATATATGTTTTTTTAGATAACATTTTTATTATTAGAATTTATATGATTTTATTTGGAAAAAATTGAAGGGGTTGGAAAAAAAGACACATGTGACAGCGCGTAAACAGTTCAACTATTTTGCAGATCATGTGATAAAGGATATAGGGTCCAACTGGTTGCAGCTGTGGCTTTTGTTTTTCTGCTGTAGAAATTTGGCTGTAGGTTTTGTTGTTGTGGCTTTAGATTTTGTTGTTGTGAGACTTTTGGTTGCAGAATTTTGGCTGTAACTTTTTAAATTGAAAGCATATGATTGGACAACTTTTTGTTGTAGGTTATTTCTTATGTTTAATCATAAAAATTAACATTGGCGGCCAAAATAAATA
>OVBE01013663.1:0-12554 GCA_900406425.1 Iberis pinnata | reverse complement strand
CATGAGAGAAATTGTTAATATCATGAAGCAAAGTATCCAAGCCTTGTAGTAGTCTTGTTCTGGGAGCTGATGCTACTTGAGAAGATAACAGAGCTTGAATCATGACTTTGCAATCTGATCGCATTGAAACCGAGTGATAACCAAGTGTTGACAGTGAAAGTAATGCCTGGCGTAAAGCAAGAAGTTCGCCTTGTAGAGATGATGTTGTTGGGGAAATTGAACCTGACCCTTGGAGCTTCAACTGACCATTATGATAAAGAGCCCAGCCTATGCCCGTGGGTTGAGTAAGGGAAACCTATGAAGCATCAGTAAAGCAAGAAAAATCGTGAACATTGTAAGAACCTTGGGACAAAGGAGCTGTGATATTGCCGGAGCTAACAGACTGTGCAATGTCTGGATGATCTGAAGAACGCTTTGTCCATTGAGAATAATCCATAAACGCAAGGGATATAGTGGTAGGAAAAGCTTGACGTACCCCCGTAAAGCTGAGTGTATTCCTCTGTTTCCAGATTCTCCATAGAAGAAAAGGGGCTAGCTTGATGGATTCTGTAGAATTAGATGGACCTTGTTGCTGAAAACCCAAAGCTATGCTTAAGTTGAGGTGCAGATCAGCACCAAAGACTTCATAAGGATTGATAATGGTATGACTGAGGGACCAAAGTTCCAGTGTAACTCGATAGAGAAAGAAAAGATGGTTGACATCTTCATCTGCTTCTCCGCATAAAGGACAATAGTGGTCACCCCTTAATCCTCTTCTTTCCAGTTCCTTGAACACTGCCAAGCTTGTGGTATAGACACGCCAGAAAAAATGTTGTAATTTGGGAGGAACATCCAATCGCCAAATATGTTGAGCCAGAGCATCTGGATGGGAAGGAGACAGAGGATTGGCTAGCTGGTGGGCTAAGTGATATCCTGATCTAACTGTGTAGTCTCCAGTTTTGGTGTATTGCCAAGTTAGGTGATCATCTGAGTGAAAAAGAGATGGCCTGATACGTGTAATCCTGAGAATATCCTCCTGAATGAAGGAGTGAGTTAGTTTCTCTTGATCCCAATCCGTACCTGAAGAGTTCATAAGAGCATTAATTGTGAGAGTACGGTCAACAGGTAAGTAATTTGGTGTAGCAGGATGATAAGTCACTAATTCAGGGGAGGAGGAAGTGGAATGTGGGAGCCACTTATCTTGCCATATTTTGATGGTTTTGCCATTGCCCACAGTCCAGTAAAATCCTTGTTTAAGTAGATTAACTCCTGCTAACAGAGCTCTCCAAGCATGACTAGGTCTGCCTCTAAGAGTCACCTCGGTAAAGGCCATGGATGGGAAGTACTTGGCTTTATAAACAGCATGAAGAAGAGAATCTGTTTGAGTCAACAATCTCCAGCTCTGTTTTGCCACCAGAGCTAAGTTGAAAGCTCTGAAGTCCCTGAATCCAATCCCCCCATTCTTCTTAGATCTGGTTAACTTAGCCCAATTCACCTAGTGAAGCTTGTGTTTATCAATTGAAGAAGACCACCAGAATTGCCTCAGGAGTTTTGTGATTGCATCTGTGATTTTAAAAGGTAGCAGAAAACAACTCATAGCATATGTAGGGAGAGCTGTGATTACTGAACGTAACAAGACTTCCCTTCCTGCATGTGATAATAACTTGGTGGACCAGTTTTCCGATCTATGACGAATTTTTTGTAATATGTGTTGAAAGAGATTGGATCTACTACCTCTAATCATCTGTGGTAAGCCAAGATACTTGCCACAACCTCCAATTTGAGTGATACCCAGGACTCGTTGAACAATAGCCTTGGTCTGTAGGGGACAGTGCTTACTAAACATTATTGCAGATTTGTTGTAATTAAACTCCTGACCTGATAGGCTACCATAATGTTGTAAAGTGGTTTTCATAGTGGTAGCCTCAGTAGAGTTGGCTTTACAGAACAACAGGGAGTCGTCTGCAAAAAGTAAATGAGAGATTGCAGGTCCGTTACCACTTGCCTTGAATCCATGTAAAGTAGTAGCTCTGATTTTACTATGCAACAGATGAGAAAGTCCTTCTGTGCAAAGTATATAAATGTATGGTGAAAGATGGCAGCCTTGTCTAATACCTCTGGAAGGAACTATATTGCCCACAGGAGATCCATTCACCAGAACTGAGTATCTCACACTCCGAACACACAGTTTAATCCAGTTACACCAAACATCTGCAAAGCCCAATTGTCAAAATATGAAATCAATGTAGTTCCAATTAAGCTTATCAAAAGCTTTTGCAATGTCCAATTTAAGTGCCATAAAAGGGGCTACTCTAGTTCTGGTTGTTAGAGAGTGAATAAGCTCATGAGCTAAGAGAACATTGTCTGTGATCAGACGCCCTGGGATAAATGCTGACTGGTTTAAAGATATAATAGAATGCAGATGAGGCTTCAGTCTATTTGCCAATATCTTCGAGATAAGTTTATAGGCAACAGTGGCTAGGCTAATAGGCCTATAGTCTCTAGGGTTTTGTGGGATTTGGACCTTTGGGATGAGACATATGTAGGTATGATTTATTTCAGAATCCAGATGATGATTAGTAAAGAAATGGTTTATAAAAGACATGAGACCTGATTTGAGGGTAAGCCAGTGCTGTTGATAGAATCCAGCAGTGAGGCCATCAGGTCCAGGGGACTTGTCACTATGCATTTGCTTGAGAGCTTGAAAAACCTCAACTTCAGTTACTGCTTTGGTAAGATCCTCGTTTATCTCATTGGTAACTTTAGGTGGCAAATCAGCAAGACAGTTGAAATCTGAGAGAGGAGGGGAGCTTGATTGAGTAAAAATGTCCTGAAAATAATTGATTAAGAGATGTTGAATATCTGACAAGTCAGTATAAAGGTTACCATCAGGAGAAGAAAGACTAGTAATGCGGTTAAGACATCTTCTATGCTTCATCTTGTTGTGAAAATAACTGGTATTTTTGTCCCCATATGATAACCAAAGCATTCTACTCTTTAACCGCCATCTCTCTTCTTCCATTTTGTGGGCATGGTGTAACTGGGATCTAAGGGTACCCAACTGGTGATAATCAATGGAGGGAGCTTCACACATATCATGAATTTGAGCTTGCAGTTTCTGAATTTCTTTCCCATAATGTACTGCATTTGTTTTCTTCCATTTAGAAAGACACACTCTACAATATTTCAGAGCTGTAGAGAAGGAAGCAGGTGGCACTTGAGCACATTGCTGTGACCAGATTTGTTGGACTGCCTGCGTGATACCAGGGTGATATCTCCATCTGTTGTCATACCTGAACAACCTTTTACCAAAGTGAGGCTTTGTATCAGTATAAAGAAGGAGGGGTCTGTGATCTGAAGCAGACCAAGGAAGCATCTGAACATAAGCATCAGGGAAAGTGTCTTGCCATTCTACTATGGCCATAATTCTATCAATCCTGGACTTGATGGAGTGCCCCCTTTGGTTGCCATGCCATGTAAATAAGTCTCCAAACGTTTTCAAGTCATGAAGACCAAAGTAACTAACCATTCTTCTGAAAGTTTCAAAAGTGGCCTCTGCTCTAAGGGGGCCACCTACTTTCTCAGAATTATCAAGAAAGTCATTAAAATCCCCCATAAAAAGAGAAGATTGCAGAGCCAAAGAACTGCTGGAAGGAGCATTCATTAATATATGCTAGAATTAATTACATGGTTGGCGTACAGGAGGTCCGTATATATAGAATAACCGATAAACACGTCTACCTTCAGTAATGTGGAAAATATTCTTATAGAGAGAAGATGGGGAAGGAGGATCCACCTTTATATCTGCATCCCAAAATACTGCCAGTCCTCCACAAGAACCAAAAGGAGAATGTAAGTACTGATTGGTATATCCAAGTTTTATCCAAAGATCCGAAACAAAAACGTCATCCTTCTTAGTTTCTATCAGGAACAGCAAAACAGGCTTATATAGACGCCTGATGCAAAAAAGGTTTTGAATTGTCAGGGGGTTCCCAAGTCCCTGATAATTCCAGTGACAAATTCTCATCGGGGCGAGGGTGGTTTACGTGGTTCCACCCTCCCCTTGATACGTAAAGGAACAGAGATGCGAGGTCGACTGGAAGATGCCTCATCTTCTAACAACAGAGCATCGGCTTTCTGTTTCTTCCCAATTTCAAAAGGCCTCAGATGAGAAGGATCTGGGACTGCAGTAGGTGGATTAGGGGGATGGGGGATATCAGTAGTGGGTGGTGGATCCGGGTTGGTAATAAGAAGAAGAGGCAGAGAATCTTCAAGAGGTATGTATTCTGGTGCAGTGTCAACATTAGCATCAGGACATATGGCTTCTTCATGTAACAGGGAGCCACATTTGAAGCAGAATTTCTTCAATTTGTCGAAGACAAACCGGATACATGTTGGAGGTTGACCTCGAGCAAATGAGATATGTCTGGTAAAAGTGAGTTTGTGGGAGACATCAAACTTAATCTGGACCCATGCTTCAGAAGGCTTGCCAGCAGATGGTTCCGTAATACGGACATCCTCAATGGAACCAAGAAGTTGTCTAAGTTCCCGGACCATGGGATCATCTAGAGAATCAGTAGGGATGTGGAGAATTTGAACCCAAAAAGTAATTGTCTGGAGATAATCATGAAGATGTCGGGCTGTCCAACGATCCATACAGACCATCCAATCCCGAAAAGTCCAGGGACCATTATGAAGAACTTTGAGGAGATGTTGTTCATATTTAAAGAAGAACTGGACAGAAGTATCAGTGAGAAGGCGGGAAGTAACTCTTCCTTCCATCTTCCAAGCTTTAGGCATCGTTTGTTTAAGTGCATGGATGTTCTGGTGAGTCGGGAAAAGAGATCGGACAACAAGACTAAGTCGGTTTGCATTTTCTCGGCGAGCTTGGCCATCTTGAGTAGGTTCAAAAGGTAAGCGATCTGCTCCAAGAGTGAGATTCTGTAAACTGCGTCATAAGTCGGAACCCATGAGAGATGAGAGAAAACGCAACAGACAGAGATGATCAAAGAGAACAGGAGGACATGCAGAGGTTGATAACTCCAAATCGGAGAAGGAAAAACTCTAGATCAGAGAAGAAGAACTCCAGAAACAGAGAAAGTGTTGAAATCATTATTCTATTTTCCATCAAAAATTCATTTGGATTCAAATTGTTTGCCAAACTCAAGTAACACCGTGTTATGTATAAAGATATATTAATTCTATTTTCTTATATTATGTGGACAATATAATAATCAGTCAAGCCGAGAAGGGTACGTATAAGAGATTAAATTATGAAGTATTGTACCAATATCACACTTCCTATTATCGATTAATTTTTGGGTTAACGAAAAGAAGATTTGAGTTAGGTCAGATAAGTAAGAACGAGTTGACTCATATACAAAGACTTTAGAGATCTAGATCAAAGATTTTTTTGTCAAAGAGAATATATATTATTAATAGGCCTTGAGGCCCAAAAGAGGGATACAACGAGTCCAAAAAATTGAGGGAACAACTGCTTTAGCAGACAAACAAAAGAAGCATTACGGAGCTAATAGAAGCTTAAGACTGTGAATACAGAACTACTCTAAGGAGAAGAGGTTAAAATAATCCAGGAGGGCATGCCAGTCTGGATGTAAGATTGGACTCTCCCTGATTCAACAACACTATTACTTATAAGAGTAGCTTCCTTATTCACCGCCACCGGAGCATATTCACAAGACCAATCTGCAAAATAATTTAGTTTGTTTAAAAGAACTTCTGAGAATGCTTTGAGGATGGGCCAGTCGGGAGGGCGAGTGACTGCCCCTACAAGGTCTTTAGGGCTAAAAGCAAAGATAACTTTCTGATAATGAAGAGTTGCCAGACTCTCCATTGCCCATGAGACCGCTAAGAAGGAACTGTCCATATTGGATCGGGCATTGAAAAAAGCTCGTCTTCTATGCAACAAACACTCTCCCTTGCTATTTCTTATTATCCACGCCGCGCCAGAGAGTGATGATCTTTTGTTCCAGGATGAAGCAACACTGCATTTGAGCCATGAATTTGGTGGAGGAGACCACCCTTGGTGAGAGGTTCTATTAACCGGATCTGTGATATCATCAGAAGGTGGAGAAATTTCTTGAGCCTTGAACCAAGCTTCTGCTTCCGATTTGATCTTTATCATGAAATCAGTCCCTGTAAAGATTCTTCCATCAAAGATTAGGCTGTTTCTTCTTTTCCATAGGTACCAAATAACCCATGGGAATAATCTGCAAAGAGATGGAGGAATTCTATGATTCTTGCTGATTCCCAGGAGATAGTAAAGGTTAACAAAAATTGAGGATTCATGAAAGCCTTGGGGAGGAGATGGAATTTCAGAGAGAGCCCACATCAATCTCGCAAAAGAGCATGAGAATAAGACATGATTAGGAGATTCCCTTTCCTCTCCACATGATTGGCATCTTCCATCTAATCGAATTCCTTTTTGTTGCAGCAAATCCGTGACGGGGATTGCATTACTCGCCGCTTTCCAAATAAAAGATTTGATTTTTCTAGGTGCAGCAATAGTCCAGATCAGGTTTTTTATTTCATTTGTAGATGGTTTAGAGTTTGCTTCTTGCAGAGATTTAGAGCTTTGGATTTTGAAAGCTAACTGGTAACCAGTTATAACCAAAAATTCTCCATTTTTTTTAGATGCCAGACCCAAAAATCTTCTTGTGATATACATGGTCTTGTGGAAAGTATCAGGTCCGAGTCTTGTTGATAGAATAGCTCCCTAACCAAAGTCAAATTCCAGTGACTCATGCTAAAATCTATGAGATCAGAAACTTTAAGGTCCAAATTGATGATTGGGTTCCGAATTAATGGCCGTCTCATTGTTCCATCGAGGATCCAATTATTTATCCATACATTTATCGATTGACCGTTTCCAACCATCTTCCTTAGACCCTTTTTCAGTAATTCACATTCAAAGATCAAGCTTCTCCAACCATATGATGGTCTCTTTGCTTTTGGAGCTTCCAGAATTGAACGGTCTTTGAAATATAGATCTTTTAGAATTAGGGCAATGGGACTGTTTGGATATTTGATAATTCTCCAAACCTGTTTTTCCAAAAGAGATTGATTAAAACACACGATGTCCTTAAAACCATATCCACCTGATTCTTTTGGTAAGCACAACTTCTCCCAACTAACCCAATGAATCTTTTTCTTCCCTGTGATTTCATTCCACCAAAAATTTGACATAGCAGAGGTTATTGCTTTAGCCGAGGACTTAGGCAGTTTGAAGCAAGAGAGAGCATAGACACGCATCGCTTGAGCCACAGACTTGAGGAGAATCTCCTTGCCCCCTTGAGAAAGAATTTTCGCATACCAAGAATTCAACCTGTTGCCTAGATTTTGATGCAGAAACTCTAGAATTTTCACTTTAGATCCACTAAAACATTCAGGGAGACCTAGATATGAACCCGTACCACCTTCGTTATGAATCCCCGAGATCTCTTTTATAGCCGATTTGATATCAGGCTCCACATTTGCTCCAAAAGATATCGCGGACTTGGCTAAATTGATCACCTGGCCCGACATCTTGCTATAAAGAAGAAGAATCTCAAATAACTGTTTAACCTGTTCTACTTCTGCCTAACAAAGAAATAATGTGTCGTCAGCGAAAAGGAGGTGACTGACGGATATTCCATTCGGGCTAAGCTTGAGTGCATTAAATTTTTGTTCCTTTTCTGCTTGTTCGATCAGAAAAATGAGACCTTCCATACATAACACAAACAGGAATGGTGACAACGGATCACCTTGTCGAAGGCCTCTCTGAGGGGAAATCATTCCGAAAGGAGCTTCGTTAATAATCACTGAGAATGTGGGGGAAAAGACACATTCCATTACCCATTCAATCCAAATATCGCTAAACCCCATCGCCATCATCACTACTCGAACATAAAGCCATTCAATTTTTTCGTACACTTTCGACATATCCGTCTTGAAGGAAATTCCATTTACATAGAGTTCCTTATCCGTTTGCAAAGCATGGTTAAACTCATGGGCGATTAGAATGTTATCTGAGATTAATCTTCCTGAAACAAATGCTTATTGGGATGGGCTAATAATTTGTGGAAGAATTTGCTTGAGTCTCTCTGCTAGGATCTTGGAGACTGTTTTGTAGAGAACCGAGCACAGGCTAATCGGTCTAAGGTCTACCATTCTTTCCGCGTTTTCTTTCTTCGGGATAAGGCAAAGAAGCGTATAATTCCATCCTTCTGGAATTTTAGCCGTATGAAAGAAATTCAGAACTTCCTCTGTGACTTGCTTACCCACAAATTCCCAATAATGTTGAAAATTTTTTTCTATCATTCCATCTGCACCAGGCGCCGAGTTTGGATTGATTGAAAAAATAGCCCTTTTAACTTCATCCTTTGAAATCAGACCTGTTAGCTTTTTATTCATCTCTGTCGAGACCTTACACGGGATATTCACAAATAGGAAGGGATCTATCGCTGGATTTGAAGATGAAAAGAGTTTTGTGAAATAATCTGCAGCTAAAGATCCTTTTGAAGCTTCTGAGCGATGCTTAATGTCGTTATCATCAACTAGAAAATCCAATTTTCTTTTGATTCTCTGCGCTTCTACCAAAGCATTGAAAAACTTTGTGTTGCAATCCCCTTCTCTCAACTATTTCTCTCTAGCCCTTTGGCTCCAAAAAGATTCTTCCTCTTTATATGCTAGTTTCAATTGCCATTTCAAATGCCTTAGATGCTCATAAGAGGGGGATAGGCTTGATTCCGCTTGATCTAATTTGACCTGTAACTCTTTGATTTTTTTTTCTGCATTAAATCCTTTTTTCTTTTTTCCATTTGCACAACATAACTCTGCTTCTACGAATGCTCTCTGTGACTGATTCATAATTCCTTGATAATCGAGTTGACCATAGATGTTTTATCTCTTCTGTTACTTCTCGATTCCTTGTAAGCCTTTTGTTGAATCTGAATCTTCCTCTGCCAGAGTCTTGGTTAGAAACTAGGTGAATTAATATAGGTATATGGTCTGATCCCTCATTCGGAAGGAAAACCTGATTCGATTCAGGGAACATTCACATCCATGCCTTATTTCCAAAACATCTATCAAGCTTACATTGGATCCATTTATTATACCTCCAACCACTCCAAGTAAAACCATTCCCATGAGAATTCACTTCCTTCATCTCACAGATGTGCAACATCATATTAAAATCTTCACATAACTTTGGATTTCTCGGGGGACCTCCTAGTTTCTCCTCATTTGATCGAATCTCGTTAAAGTCTCCAAGCATACACCAAGAATCTCTCCTATTAATGCTAATTCTAATTAACCTTTCCCAAAAGACATGCATGAAACTTTGATTTGGTTCACCATATATACAAGACACAAAGAAATTCGAATTACCAAAAGAAATTTAAGATCCAAGAGATTTTTACAAAAAGAGAGCACCTCAACATTAATGGAGGATTTCCAAAAAAAGAGCAAGACCCCCACTTAAACCGATAGGGTCTACCGTGAAAATTCTATCATAACCTAACCAAACTTGAACATCCACTAAATCATTCCGCGACTTCTTAGTTTCCATCAGAAAAAATATATCAGGGAAATGTTTTTTCCTCATTTCCCTCAGTCTTAGAATTACCAAGTCTTGAGCATTCCCAAGGCCTTGGCAATTCCAGCTCAAAAAAGACATTAGATCTTGGGCAGCCCCTCCGGGGGGTTTGCCAATGGATTCTCAATCTTAGATTTCTTTGAACACCCAACACCATTCTCATCTTTCTTCTGCTTATCCAATCTTTCATATGTCTCACTTATCTGATCATCTTGAGAGACTCCTTCTCTTTTCCGTTTAAGTCCTTGTTCCTCTGTGGGTCTCTCTAGAATATCCACCTCCATCATACTCTTCTGTAAAGGATTGCCTTCTTGGCTTCTTATGACTACTGATTTGGGTTTCATTATGTACGATCTTTTCTGTCTAAAACCATTGGAGCCTGCTACTTCACTAACCCCCAGTCCCTCCGGAATATTCTCACCCTTGAGCATCTTGCTGTCTCCACTATCAGCCATAAACTCTTTAACTGGCGTTGATTCAAGGGGGATTTGGAGAGAATGAGCTATACCGGACTTAAGGGCATCAGCCAGTAATTTAGGTCGAGATATATTGCAACTGGCTGTTTGGGCAGGCATGGCATCAGAGACATTCACTACAATTCCTTTCCCTTTATCTATTTATGACGATATAACAGGCAGTTTTTCCAGCCTAAGAACTCTTTTCTGCATCATGGCCTGGCTACTTCTTTTAAAGAAGCAGCAATTCTAGATTCCTTCACTACTCTTTCATCCCCATTTGTTGATATGAGATACCTTCTCATTTCTTCTAAAACTGTAGGGTCTATTATTGGTCTTCCGGAGATAGAGCTAAGGCCACCAAGAGATTCTTTGATTAAGTGGGAGAGGGTCTCTTCTACATCAGGAGACTGAGTTGATCTTTGCTTCTCTGGATTTTTTGCATTATTAGTTGCTTGCTGGGAATCTTGATTCAATATGAGAGGACAAGAAGGTTTCTCGTGGGTTAAACCTTGACACTTATAACAACGTTTGAAAATGTTTTCATAGGCAAAGTATATCACTGATTTTTCTCCTGTTGGTTGCACGATTACTCTGCTTTGTCTCAAAGGTCTAGCAACATTAAACTTAACCTTCACTCGCACATATTATCTACTTTGAGATTTTGATTCATCAAGAGCCAGAATATCCACTCGGCCTAGGCATTCACACATATCTGAGATTGCACGAGCTGTATAGTTATCTACAGGAATGTTCCTTACTTGAACCCAAATGTTAATAAACTGTAGAAAGTCTTCCGTTGGATTGCGTTGCCATCGTTCCAAGACTATCGTCCAATCATTATGAGATTGGACCCCTTTTTCCAATACTTCTAATAGATAATGCTCAGAGGTGAAAAT
The DNA here is from genome assembly GCA_900406425.1 of Iberis pinnata. Classification (NCBI taxonomy): domain Eukaryota; kingdom Viridiplantae; phylum Streptophyta; class Magnoliopsida; order Brassicales; family Brassicaceae; genus Iberis; species Iberis pinnata. Next base: position 1,626 of record OVBE01013663.1, on the reverse strand, counting down.
GAACTGAAATCTTTCCTTTGATAATGCTACTCCTCTGACTCTTCCAACTTTTTTCCATTTCCTTGGCATGTCTAACACAACATCTGAAACTTTTTGGCAAAGTGGGTTTAGAATCCTACCTAATAGGCTTAGCTCATTCTTCTCCACTGAAAAATATTCTGGTTGGTTAGGTATTTGAAGAGGCTCCAGCTCTTCTTCCGCGAGAGACAAAGCTGCTAACCGGCGATCCATTTCGGAAGACATTGAGAAAGAGATTCGATGATACCTCTGCTATGGGAAGCTTTAGTGAAGACCAATGTCGCCGATTGAAGATTTTAAGATGATCAGAGGCTTGAGGACGGTGAGATCTTGTCGGAAAAGCAAAGAAATTTCTCGAAAAGGTGAAAAACACGAAAATCAACATACCCAACACCACACACTGCTCCAAGTCTACTTGAGTGAAAGACTCTAGCTAGACTAGAGAGTTCTCTGCTCTAAGATAGAGAAACTGCCTCTCATGGTCTAGATCAAAGATTATGAATATTGTATTCATTTCTTATACCAGGCTGTCTCATTTTATATAGCTTTAGATACAGTCGCTTATTTGATCGATTACACTTAATGGGCCAAATCCAATGGACTTGGTCATTTTTATTAGAGTATATTAGCAAAATAGGTACTTTTTTAATTGGGAAAAAGGGTGGGAAAAAAAACACAGAAAATTTTATTAATTAAAACCAGAAAAAGATTACATTTTTTCATTAAAAATGTAATAATCGGACCATAAATGTTATGCCACTTTAGGCAAGTAGATTATGCTTAATTATTACCTTGTAGTACTCAATAACCAATAAGGAAACTAGGTTGTCTTTGTACCTTCTTTAGAGAGAGTCGCCTTGAACCAGACTTTTTCAAAAAAATCAGCAGCTTTTGAAAGGTACATGCCGTGTGAATCATTCTTGAAATTATTTTTGATGTAAAGAATTATAACAACAAGTCTACTTTTTTTACAGAATCAAACAACATGAAACAACTCTTTATTTTGTCGGATAGGTGGATTGTGTACACAAATGGTACATGGGATTTTAAGGTGGATAAATCCAAGGTTGGAAGGTGTATCCATGTTAGTGATGAGACTACATGGATTGAGGTGAGGCAGATGGTGCTCGAAGAGTACAATTTGACTAATACAATTGATGTGGAATTAACTTACTATGACGGTACTGCTGCAACGCCTAGACCACTTGCCATTGATTCTGACATATCCTTACAGAGATTCATGAAACGATCAAGAGATAGGAAAACCTTGAATGTGTGTGCTTCATTCAGAGAAATGAAGAATGGAGTTTTGGTCTTTTTAGATCCATATGTGGAACTGTTGATTGAAGTTGATGATGTTGTTGAAAGTGGTATTCTAGCAATAGTATATGGGAAAGATGGTGGTGAAATTGATGATGAGANCTATGATGGATGATCTTGAAAGTGAAGGTACTATTGATCATAGGAACGGTGGTGCGGTGAATGAGAAACGTGGGCATATGAACAATATTTAATCATGTGAATCTGGTATTTCCTTAGTAGAACATATGCATGCAAACGATGCATATGAACGTCCACCGTGCATGGATATGGTGAATGTAACTAACT
>OVBE01013662.1:0-12557 GCA_900406425.1 Iberis pinnata | reverse complement strand
ATGAAATACAAAGCCAGATATATAAAACTTTAATACAACAATTTGTATTATTATAATTATAATATACAATCCACATTAAATTTAATATAACACCAATTATACAATTCTAATGAAACCACTTAATATAACACTAATGAAATTTAAAATTTAACAATTATAATAAAATATAATAACTACTTATGATAACAAAATTATAATAATGTCATTAAAAATATTATATTAAATTAGTGTAATCTTAAATAACAGACTTCTAAAAACTTATTTTATACAATATAATCAAAACTTAAAATCATACAAATATTTGTTCATGCACCATCTAGTTATTATATATTTTTTTTTTATAAAGGGTTTATTATTAATAGATCAAATATATGCCCAATTACGAAAATTTCAGCCCAAAACAACACATCATCTAAACATCTAAACTCTTAACCAGGCCCGGATTGGGCTTTTTCTAATCTAAAAATGTCCCAGGCCCAAAATTAAATTAGGAAAACCCTAGAAGCAAGGAGAACCCTTGTAGATCTTTGGCGCCGCCAGTTAAACTGCGCATGCACCAGCGGTCCGTTGTCGATGCCCCGACGGCAGCTCCGAGACGGCATCGCCACTGCCATCCACACACGCCCAGCAGAATTATAAGAAGAACAATGCTGGTCTGTTAATTGCCACGTCACGGTGCTGGAAAACGAAGAGTAGGTTTCCGGCGGAGTAAGGGACGAGAACGGCGGAGTAAGGGACGAGAAAATCTACCTTTGGACTTGGTTTAATGGCGGTTCACGGCGCATGTGATCTATTATATTTCTTTGGTGCTATATGTTAGGACTTTATATTATTTTGTACTACCTCCGTTTCATAATACTTGATTTTCTAAGTTTTATTTTTTGTTTCATAATACTTGATTTTTTACTTTTTAGTTAATGTTTTTATCTTCTCAAAGCTAATCAATCACACTTTTTAGCTAGAAACAATCATTACACACATTTTTTAAGACAATAATTATAACTTTTTGATATAATTAATTTAATTATTCACAATATTATTATTTTTTGAAGCATTGAAATTTGGAAAATATAATTAAAGTTAGTTAAAGAGAGAGAAACAAACAATACAATTATTCTTTTCTTAATATGTGTGAAAACTCTAAAAAATCAAATATTGAGAAACGGAGGGAGTACTATATATTTTTAAATTACAAAAAAAAAAATTATTTTGTACGTGACGTTATTAAGTAATCACGAAACACGTGTGATATTTTAAATCGAAAAATGGGAGTATGCACGATGATCTTGGTACGTCAGGTGGATGTAGAAAAAGGCAGTTGCATTTGCATAATCACATTTTGTAGTGTGCAACCTGGACTGCTTGTCTGATTCTCGGAGAGGATAATATCTTTATTTGGTTACCTTTAAAGTTTCGGAGTTTTTTTAATAAAACATTAACCTAATTTTTTTGTCAGCATTTTAATCATTTGATTAATATGCAAATTTTATGTGTTTAAATGTTTTTTTTTTATATCTTTTCCGTCTCCTACTATGGTTTTGTTAGGTTTTGGTGTGAGTTTCTCGGGTTTGGTTGGCTTTGTATAGAGCATATCTGAGCCTCTCGACCGCTAGAATAAGGTAGTCACCGAACTCTAGCCAACAATGTCGGTGAAATTTTCTTCCGCAAATGGTTCTTAAAACGTAGATGTTCTCGACCAGCTTCAGTTTCGCTCTTAATATGTGTTTTTTTCTTTTAGTTTGTTTTTATAATCTTTCCATGTTTCTCGTGTTGTCGGGCTTTGGTCTTCATATTGTCAGACATCTGTTTAACGATATTTTAGGTTTATAAAATTAAAATATGCGGGCTTTGTAATTCTATCAGTTTAATGTTAATTTGAAAAAAAAAAAAATGTTTTTCTCAACCTATGCTATGTTTGCTACTCATCATTTTCATGAAAATGTGTAGGTAGATAAAGAAAGGGGATTCGAGTTTGTAAAAAAAAAACTCAAGTTCGTAAATTAGTACTATAATTTTTTAAAAAAACTAAAAGCGACAATTAAATATAGAAACATTGGCACGTGCAGCCATGCGCTTGTGTATGTGATAAGATAATATAAAATCTCAACAGAATCATGCAATGATGAGATTTACCTTGCATACTCCCTCCCGATTTGTTTACTTTTTTCTTTTTGCGTAATTATTTTCATATATTTTAGTTAAATATTTATTTTCATATTTGCAACCCAAAAATATTAACTGGGTTAACAGTATACACATTTTCAAATAACCATAATAAATCACCCATTAATCATTTTTGTTAAGGGTGAAACTCCAATTGGAAAATATATATCTAATGCAGGCAGTAATATTCCGAATTAAATAATAAGAAAAAAGTTAAACACAAGTATATTAACATTAAAAATATATAAAAGTCTGTAGAAAAGTACAGACTGCAGACCAACTGTACCATAATGACATGGTGCCTTTACTCTTTTTGCCGTTTTTCAACAGATTAATACTATTTTTTTATAGTTTAAGATATTTTCGTAAATTTTGGGTAATATAACCTAAATTAATACCTGGAACTATGAAACATTATAAATAAATATAAAATTTGCAAATAGTAAGAATAACAAGGACAAGAGACAACAACAAAAAAAATCAATAGTAATAAGCATCCAATGTTAAAAATCCAAACAAGAAGCTCTTTTCCATATCCAATAGACTTAAAAATCTGAGTCTGTCCATTTTTGAAATCAAAAACGAAAACATGAGAAACCCCTCACGAAATCAAAACCCAGAAAACAGTATGTAATCTCTTATACGAAAGGCATCGTGATTATCAGGGCCGCCCTGAGATTTTGGGGGCTTGAAACAAAATTAAAAAAAGTTAAGGCTTGTAATTTATTTTATTGTTTTGGGGGCCATAAAAAATAGACATATATATAGAATTTTAAGTTTTGGGGGCTTATTAACTATGAAGATGATGGGGATTGTAGGCGAATGTTTCATACGGCTTTGCTCAGGGCCGGCCCTGGTGATTATATATCAAAGATTCAAAATTCCGATCTAAAGTTTGTATTTTTTTTGTTGTTTGTACGAACTAACAAGGTTAAGACTAGTTAAAAAGAAAGAGCTGTACAAGTGGAAAATGTAAAACAAAAGAAAATAATATATTTTTTAAAAAAACCTTTTTTTAATCTTGATGATCGTCTCTTTCTTCTACTATTGTAATTCCCCTTTATGGGTTAATAATGAGATCCCACTTGTACCGACCTTGAAGCGGCTTGTCATTGACGATATCGAAGTTGTACCTGTGTCAAGTGTTCGTTAGGATTCTGATTCTCTCTTTTATATTTTGTTAAACTACGCTGATCTCTTATCATGCGCAGCTATTCTTCTTTTTATGTACGCAACATTAGCAAATTTCCACACGTGAGAATGAAATTTAAAAGAAGCATAGAAATTGAAGATGTAAACTCACTTCTCTGTAAATTGTTTCTGCTTATCGTCATTCTCTAGCTCCGTGAAGAAATCTTCAATCTCCGCCGGCGTCGGACTCTTACTCACTTCCGGTGATTTATCCCGGTTATCTCTTTCTGTAGGAGATGATGATTCCATCTCTAATGTTTCTCCCAAAGCTTCGCTCACTGGATTTCCCTCTTTTCTGCGAGAAACAAACGCAGAAATCAGAATGCTAGAACACAGAAGAAAAAAAGTCTGGGCTTAAACTTTCTAATTTGGAAACAACAAACAAAAAAAACAAGAGATTATGAACCTGAAATTGCTAGTGATGATTGTTGAAGATTTGGTTTCGGAAACTTGATGAGCCTGAACATAGAAACGGGAAGAATAAAATCAATGGGGATTTTTCGTTTTACATATTGAATTTTTCTCGTTAAAAAAACAGAGGAAAATCTAAGAAATCTGATTAAAAAAACCGAGTCAAATTTGTTTATCGATATTTTTTTTTCCTGCATAACAAGGAAAAAAAAGAGAGAAGGTATCAAGTAGAGACGAGCTTCGGATTTCAAAAATTTCACCTCCAGATCTACAACAGAAGTCGAACTGTTCCTCACGATTTCATTAGATTCAATACTAAAACAGCTTGAGCAGATACTAGAGCTCTGATCATCGCCGACTTCTCCAACGGAGATAAGAGAACATCCACCTGGAGCTGAATCATCCGTGGAAGCCACAATAGAAGAAGGAATCGCAACATGAGAGTCCGTTGATGAATCATCGAGCTTCTTTTTCTTATTGAGAGGTGAGACGCTTGTGCTTGAAGCTTCAAACTCTCTTGTATCTCGCTTGCAGTTGGGATTTCTTTCGCTCATCTCTCTCTTTCTTACTTTTGGTGCTCTCTGCTTCTTTCTATTTCTGGTTTGCTTCTTATTAAAAAAAGAAAAACAGAGGAGATTTTGGTGGGGGGAGAGTAGAAAGAATCTTGAGCCGTCGATTATTTCAACGGATGAGATTTTTATTCCTTTGCGAGCGGACGGAGGATATAGTTATATTCCCGTTTCGATGCTAACGGAGCCCTGTAACGGCGCCGTTACGCAATGTCGCTTTCACACACGAACGCCGTTGGGATTTAAAACGCGCTTTCTTTTTGCCGTTTTTGGCTTCCTCTCTAAACAATCATTCATTTTTTGACGTTGTGGAAACGTAATATTGTAGTAATCATTATTAATATATATATTTTTTAATTTGGTATCAAGTAAAATTCCATGTGGTAGTTTTACATAGGAAGAAAGATTTACATTTTTGATCACTCTTAACTGAAAAAAGAAAAAGGAATTTATTACTTCCGTTATGAAGGACCATCGAACAAGTTATTTCGTAACTGGATTTTGTATATTTCAACAATCAATTACAGACCTCTAATGATGTGACATATTAGGGGTGTAAACGAATGGTTGAGATGAGGACAGAGATTAAATTAGCTTGATGGTCTTAAAAGCTCAAAAGCGTCGACTTTTTTTAAGCTAAGACCCACCAAACCAAATTCATCTCCTATGTTGTAGCAAAAACAAAGAGAGCACAAGTTGTGCAACAGACACGAGCACAAGTTGTGCAGCAGAGGTTTGGAAGAAAGAAGAACGAATTAAATTTATTATTTACAAAAGAGAAGAAGTAAAACCGTATGAGAGTTTTTTTCTTTCTAAAAGGCTTTCCAATAAAAATTTATATTTTACATCCAAATATATTTTCATTATATTATTCAACACAAATCCAAAATAAAATAGTCCAACATTACCAAAAGACCCTAATTCGACTTGGACTTTTAAAGCTTACAATACAAGCAATGGCGGTCCTAGTGTAGAATTGCATTCTCTATAAATTTTGTAACTGTGTTTTAACGTCATAGGTTTACAAATGTTTATATACAACCTTAAAAATAGAGAAAACTAATCACATCTTTGGTATTAAGTGTATGAAAATATACCATTTCCATATCTAGCTAATCATATATACGATATGTCTAGTACTCCCCCTCAAGTTGGAGCGTGAAGATCAAGAACGCCAAGCTTGGATAACAACAGGTTAAACTGATCACGAGTCAAAGGCTTGGTGAGCAAATCAGCAAGTTGTACCGTTGTGTGGGCGTAACTCGTTTCGATCAGACCATCACGAACCGCATCCCGGACCGCATGACAATCGGATTCAATATGTTTAGCCCTCTCGTGAAAAACATGGTTAGCGACAATATGAATCACGACTTTACTATCACAAAAAATCGAGCAGGAGATGAAACATCAATACCGAGTTCAGCTAGGAGTTTTCAGAGCCACTTTATTTCCCGTAATGCAACAGCCATGGACCTATACTCAGCTTCTGCCGAGGAATGGGAAACCGTTTGTTGCTTCTTAGTCTTCCAACTTATCGGAGATCCACCAATCATAACCACATAAGCACTTAGTGACCATCGAGTAAGAGGACACGCCGACCAGTCGGAGTCACAATAAACTGATATAGTTAAATCAGAAGAGGAAGATAACAAGATACCTTGTCCCGGAGCTTGTTTAAGATAACGGACCACCCGCTGAGCTGCTTTCCAATGTATGACCTTCGGATTTTGCATAAACTGCGATAATATATAAATTGAGTAAGAGAGATCTGGCCGTGTATTGAGAAGGTATATGAGACGACCCAAGAGACGACGGTAAGGCTGAGGGTCATTCATAAGCGGGCTAGTGGCAGTGGCTAAACCATGTTTCTGTTCCATAGGAGTGGCGGATGGTTTAGCCGCAAGTAGACCACATTCTGCAATGATGTCAAGAGCATACTTGCGTTGAGACAAATAGAAACCGTCTTTGCCGCGACTCACCTCAAGACCAAAGAAATATTTAAGACGACCAAGATCTTTCATATGAAAGCAATTGCCTAAATATGCTTTGAAAAGAGAGAGCTTGTCATTATCATTACCACAAATAACTAAGTCGTCCACATAAACCAATACCCGTAACTCTATCTTGTTCTTAGAATAAACAAAGAGAGAGTAATCTTCGTAAGACTGTGTGAAACCGAATGCTAACAAGGCTTGAGAAAGCTTTGAAAACCAACATCTAGGGGCTTGTTTAAGGCCATATAATGACTTGTGAAGTCGACAAACCTTGTGTGGATAAGTATGACGAAATCCCGGAGGTAGTTTCATGTATATCTCTTCATCTAAATCTCCATGTAAGAACGCATTATGAACATCCATTTGGTGTACATCCCAATCATTTGCGGCTTCAAGTCTAAAAAGAGTACGGGTTGTGGTCATTTTAACCACTAGAGCAAACGTCTCATTGTAATCATCGCCTTCTATTTGATTATTTACTTGCACCACAAGTCGCGCTTTGTAGCGTTCAACCGAACCATCAGAGTTATATTTAACTCTAAATACCCATTGACTTCCAATAGCCTCTTTACCCTCGGGTAAACTGACTATACTCCACGTTTTATTGAGTTCTAAGGCTTCAATCTAAGCTTGCATTGCAGCTTTCCAGGGATTGTCTTGGACAACTTCTTTATAGTGTTTGGGTTCAACAGTAGCGGTGAGAGCAGCTAAATAAGACTGATGAGATCCTGTAAAATTCTGATCCGAGACATAAGAAGTAATTGGATAAGGAATGATACATGGATCCGTTGAAGACAATGATGAAGATGGAGAAGATGCGTGATAGGGTGTAGTGGAAGAAGCAGCACTGTAGACCACATAGTCATTAAGTTTAGAAGACTTAGTTCTATCTCTAGAACTGTGACGTGGCTGGTCCGTGACTGATGTAGGAGTAACCTCAATTGGCTGGTTACCATAAGAATCAGAAGCTTGTACAACATCTTGTTCAATGGCAGATTCGACAGGAGCTGTGGGTTCAGCTGCAGAAACTGTAGGTTCAATTGGAGAAATTGCAGGTTCAAATGGAGCAACAACATGTTCAAATGGAGCAACAGAAGGTTCAAAGACAGAGCTCCCCCTGTCCAGAGACAGAGGTGAATGGATCCAATCATCATCATGTTGGTTAGTGTGTGACGGGTGAGAAGAATATGGACTCGGTGAGAGTACAGGTGCAACAAGAAACAGAAACTCAACTTCATTAAACACAACATCACGTGAGGTAAAGATTTATTGTGTTGAGAGATCAAACACCTTGCAGCCTTTTTTACCAAATGTATAACCAAGGAACATACACTTTCGACTTTGAAGACTGAATTTATCATTATCACGGGACTGGTTGTGTACATAACAAGTGACACCGAAGATACGAAGGTGAGTGTAGTCCGGAGCTTTGCCAAATAATATCTCATACGGTGATTTACCTTTAAGTAGCTTTGTTGGAGTTCAATTGATAAGATATGCCGCTGTCATGACTGCCTCGCCCCAAAAACGAGTCGGTAGATGAGCTTGAAATAAAAGGGCTCGGGATACGTTAAGGATGTGACAGTGCTTGCGCTCAACACGACCATTTTGTTGAGGCGTTGATACACAAGAAGTTTGATGTACTATCCCGTGAGTACGAAAATACGCAGCCAAGCAAAGAAACTCCGTTCCATTATCGCTATGAACAATTTTCACTTGTTTACTGAACTGCTTCTCAACATAAGCGAAAATTCAATCAAGACTCTCTTAACCTCTGATTTTTCATGTAATAAGTATGTCCAAACGGCACGATAGAAATCATCAACAATCGTCAAGAAGTAAACCGCACCGCAAGACGAATGTACACGATAGGGACCCTATAAATCGACATGAATAAGAGCAAATAAATCCAACGCTTTATTAGAGCTTTCAACAAAAACTTCACGAGTTTGTTTTTCTTGGAAAAAAATGTCACACGGACAAGATTTAAGTTGTTTGGAAACACCAGAAACAAAAGGCACATTGGAAAACACAGAAAATGACGGGTGGCCGAGACGTCGATGCCAAAGAAGAGGATCATTGTGGTGTGATGCAGAATTAACTCGTGCTTGGACCAGCTGCGACAACACGTACACCCCATCACGCTCTTTACCGATCCCAATCAGAGTCTTCGAACGGTCCTGCAAGATGCAATCAGAATTAGAAAAAATAGCAAGGCAACGAGTCTGCTTAAGAAGCTTTGAGACCGAGACTAGGGTGCAATTAAGAGAAGGCACAAACAGAACATTAGTCAGCGTAATGGAGTCTGTGAGTTGAAAAATTACAACGCTAATTGCACGAGTTTGACTACCATCAGCAAACCCAATTAAACAAGGAGCAATAGTATGAACTTGAGACAAAAGAGTAAGATCGCCGATCATATGATGACTTGCACTAGAGTTAAGAATAACATCGCCCAAAGCGGTCTTACCGGAAAATTTATCGGCGGAACCAGAAGACATTTGTTGTTGAACAAGCTGACCTAGAGCTTTCCATTGATCAGAGGACAAGGCTGGAAATTGAGAGTCATTAAATGTTGTGGCATGAGCAGAGAAACCACGCCCCTTACTGAAGCTACGAGCATGAGCAGGTCGGCCGCGAGTAGAGGAGCTATTACGAGTCTTCTCTGCGCGTTCCTGCCACCATTCTGGAAACCCCACCAACTGCCAACATCCACTTTTTTCATGACCAGCACGACCACAGTGAGAACAAGACAGACGTGATTTCAAAATATAGCATGCATGGTCAGTTGTTGGACGTGGTGAAACATTACGAGCCACAAAACCAACTATTGATTGGTGAGATTCTTTGTCCCTAGCAGCATCAAGTCTTTGCTCTTCACGAATCACTTTTGAGTAAATTTCTCCAATGGCAGGAAGAGGATCCAGGGATATAATGTGCGAAACCAAACTTCCGAACCACACGTCATCTAAGCCCATTACGAATTGATGGACTTTTTCTTGATCTTATTCCTTTTCAAACGCAGTAGCCGCACCACAGGTACAACTAATAGCCAACTGATACGCCTGCAATTCTTCCCATAAAGATGAAAGCTTGCCAAAGTATTCAAGAACAGATTTTCCCTCTTTACGATATTGAGCAATCTGAGACTTGAGAGAATGAATACGGACATGATTCCCAACCGAGAATCTTTGTTTGAGATGAGACCATAATTGGTGAGTGTCGAAGATGTAAGAGATAGTGGATTTCACCTTTGGTTTAATGGAGGTTCTTATCCAACCTACTATCATTCAATTAACTGTTAGCCAATTGTCATAGTTTTCATCTGTAGAAGCAGGTTTCTTTAAGACTCCATTGATGAAACCGAGTTTTCTCTTTGCATGTAGAGCATTGAGCATTTCCGAGAACCATTCATTGTAATTATCCTCATTTAACAACACAGAAGAAATCAACGAGCCGGGATTGTCGGATGCGGCAAAGGAATAGGGCAACACACTGACACTGTCAGGAACCGTGGATTGTTTTGGAGCCATGTATCAACTAGATACAGACTAGAGAAGAAGAAGAAAAGAGAAGGGAAAAAAAAATAAGCACAAAGAATTGCTGGCTCTGATACCATGTAGAATTGCATTCTTTGTAAATTCTGTAACTGTGTTTTAACGTCATAGGTTTACAGTGTTTATATACAACCTTAAAAATAGAGAAACCTAATCACATCTTTGGTATTAAGTGTATGAAAATATACTATTTCCATATCTTGCTAATCATATATACGATATGTCTAATACCTAGTAACAAAGAAAGTGGGTTATGGCGGTCCTAGTAACAAAGAAGGTGGGTCAAGTGATCCAGTCAAAATTATTTTACAAACATTTTTTTGTATCAAAATTATTAAACTTTAGTTATTTTAATGATAATTTTTCATTGATGACACTCTTAAATTCTAATATAATATTTGAAAATTTAAATTTTAGTGAGGAATTTTGTGAAGTACCACAAAATAGCTATATGTTCTAAAAAACCACACATTTCTAGATGTTCCAACAAAAACATTAAATTATTTTTATTCCAAAAATATCTTAAACACAAAAATCGAGTCCGTTTTAAGGGTTCAGAATTCAAATTTTTTGGGTTTAAATTTACTGACTAGAGTTTATGATTTAATTTTCAAGGTGGTAGTGTTTGGTTTTGGGTTCGGGATTTGAATTCAAAGTTTTGAAATAATTTCAAATTTGTGATATTTTTGAAACAAAAAATTAGTATTTTGTTTAACAAATTAATAATGTAAGATATTTTTGAAACATACTTATTTTATCTATATTATTAAAAATTATGGATTTTAATATATATTTATAAAATTTATATTTTGAATCACCTCAAATTACTTTATGGGTCTGCCACTGAATACAAGTCCGGCCCATATTGTAAATCTTAAATCCCTTAGGTTAGTGAAAAGAATCTTAGCCAACCAACCCGCTGCCAACATCTATGGATGCCTCTGGAACACATGACCTTCACCGGAGTCAGGCGTCGACTACCCGAAGAGACGGTGACACAAGGTAGTTACCGCCTCCCACAAAAAACCGAAAAAAACCGTAGAGAAAGATCTCGTTTCCCAAGCACTACAATCAACTTCGGAAGGAGAAATAGTTTTTTGGAGAGTGTGGGGGCAGTTATGATTATCATCGGGGACAAAAAAAGCAGTAGTTGGAGATAGTAACCGCCCTCAGAGTACAACCTCCAGTCTGGCATTCCAAGTATTCCAGCAACCAGATCTCGCTTCCTTGAAGTTCTTGAATCTTTGCTTGGATGTCCTCCACGGTGACCGTCACATGCAGAAACGATCGAAGAATGCATCGTCGCCACTAACTACACTTTTCTCTGATGGTTTTAGTGAAAAAGGGATTAGAAGGAATAAGAGATATTTTGGATCGGGATGAAAGAAGAATTAGAAAGGAAGTCCGCCAATCCTGCATTCACCGGCAAACCTAAGGATCACGGTGTGCGGTGGTGTGGCTCGGGATGGCGGCGACAGAGTTCTCCAAAACTATTTCCCAGGTTTAGAACTGTATAGAGAGTGTAGGAAAAAAAAATAATCGGGAGACATAATATTTTTACAACACTAAATATTATAAACAAAATTTGTGCGAGATATAAGTTTATTAAAGTGTTGATCAGTGCACATATTTTACAAAAATTGTTATATAAAAACACTTATATCTCGCACAAAATTTTGTTTCAATGAACAAATATCGCATGCAATTAGCCCAATTTAAAAATTCTCCAGCGATATTCCAAAATAAAGATATTACTCCCTCAGTTTCAAAATAACCGTTGTTTAAAGTTATTTTACAAAAATTTTAAAAATTATATTTTTTATAAAAAACACTAAATATTCTAAACCAATTAATAAAAAAATGATTTCAATTTTTCTATTGACCAAAAAAGTCAAACTCATTTAAATTCTTCATAGAAAACCTAAAACGACAGTTAATTTGAAACAAGAAAACTCGGTAAGTACAGTTAAAATGAGACGGATGAAATATAACAAAATTGCATTTAGTATCTGATTTTATAAAATAAAATATTAATTTTTAATGTCAAATTTTATTCACGTATACAGAATAGAATATTGTTAGGAATTATGTAAGATTGTAGATCTCACATTACAACTTAACAACGAAAAATTTTCATACCTTGAAATCAATTTCATCATGTTATTAAGATTTGAAACTAAGGCCTTGATTGGTAGAGCATAGAGGAAAACATTATGCTCCATGCTCATCCAATCACATATGCTTTAAAAAGCATTTAGTTGAGCATTTAGCATATGCAAATGCTCCTAAATGCTCCTCACCTCTATGCTTTCAAAAGGAGCATTTCCTAGAGCATTGACTACTAAAATATTATAATACTATTAAACTAAAATTTAAAATTATTTGTTCTATTAAAAATATCAAAAATATATTTATATTCATTATAAATTACTATTTAAAATTATTTTTTATTTTATTATATTTTAAAATTTATAAAAAATTAATTAAATATCNTATCATAATAAAACCATATTATTCTAATTTTAAATTCATATTTTAAATTACTATTTATTATAAATTTATTTGTTTCATTTTATAAAATTATAAGATAAATAATTATATATGAAAATATAAATTTTTTATTTTTATTATAATAAAACGTATTGTACTAATTTTATATTATTTATTTTCAA
>OVBE01013661.1:0-12558 GCA_900406425.1 Iberis pinnata | reverse complement strand
GAACCATGATCAAAATCGATGATAATAATAGCCAAGTGAGGGTATGGTTTTCACTTTGTCTAGATTACTGACTTAGATGAATTGCTGAGATTAGGATTGGAACCCCATCACTGATTTATTTTTTTATGAAAGTTCTGGTCTTTTGAGTTACTGATGAATTGATGCTATCTTTGCCATGATAGGACTTAATTTAAATCTAAATTATTCTTCCTTATGGTGTTTATTTACTTTGAGAAATAGGTATCTTGCTCTTCAGTGTTCTGTAAAGCCGACAAGTACTTTCAGTACGGTCCGGGTCCTTTCTCTCTCTCCCTTCAGAAAAATATAAAAACCGGTAGAAAAAGTGTTAAAAGCGTGACCTAGAAGTCCGTAATCATTGCCGGGCTGCTGAAAAGCAGTTAGAATCATGAAAACGCAGAAAAGTGCGAACATGAAAAGAATTAAAAAAAGAAAGAAAGAAAAGAAAAACCCAGCAAAATGTGAATCTTTAGAAAAAGAAAAAGAAGTGAGAAAGGGGGGGAAAAGGATCAGGATCGGAAGTCGGTTGATGCTCTATTTGGTATGGGCATTTCGATAGAAGAGGTACTTGAGTAAATTGATTGATACACCATAGGTGAGAATGCATGAATCTGAACTTAATTGAAACATGTTGTTAGTTTAGTGGTGGTAAACAATTAAGTCAAAGTAGTTGTTTGAGATTGATGTCTTTTGGATTTGAAACAGTACTTTTGGTTTTTGATATTTTGTAAGTTTCTGTGTGGTCCTTTCCAAACCTCTTTTCCAGATTGGGTCTTGCTTTACTTGAGGACAAGCAAAGATCTCAGTATGAGGGAGTTGATATTACTCAGTTTTAATGCATAATAGTGGGCATTTATGTTTGCTATTTTTCATTATTCCGAGTGTTTTCATTGCATATTTGGCAGAATTTCAGTATTCTAGGTGTTCGGGTCGAATCAGAGCAAAACGATGCATTTCAGAAGTTTTCAGAAAATTTCAGATGAAGATCGATCGGGAAAAGAAGGAGATTCGAGCAAAAACTTGAGATGCTCGATCAAGCAACACTATGCTCAATCGAGCACATCCTCCGAACAAGAATTGAAGTTTTCCAAAATTACAAATCAAGTCCTCAAACCCATCCAAGTTTTCCTTATTTATTATTTTACTTTTTTAGCCTATAAATACAATGTGCTTTAGGCATTTAGAACTTAAGCTTTATTTTATTTCTGAGAAAAATTACTGAGGGAGAAGAGATTCTGAAACTCTGTATTTTGGAGAAGATTTCTAAACCCTTTTATATATCTATATCTAATTTCAATATGTGTTCTTCTTTTATATTGAATTGTGTTTGCATGCCAATGTCTGAGTAGTTTCATAGTTAGGTATTAGGGTTTCCCAGCGAAGTCAGGGTTTGATTGTTAGATTTATCATAAGGGGATAATAATTGTTAGGTTCTTAGTCTAGACTTCTATTAAAGCATGAATTAGAGTAGCTAACTAGTTCATTGATATTAGAATGATAAACACAAAGGGATTTAGTTTAGAAGTTGGATCAAGCCTAGATGAATAAGTGATTTTGCTTGCGGGAGTATTGTCTTAATTGCTTATGAACAATTGAATCTGATCTGTAATGCATGTTCTGTTATTTAAAAGATGGCGGGAGTTTGTCTTTGATAATTTGAACATAGGGTTTAATACTCTGAGAGGAGATTATTCCATCTCTGTCTTTCATGTTGAGAACTATTTTCAAAGAAAATCCCTACATGATAAATTGACTTTCAATCCTGATTACATGTAGTTTCCCTGATGCCTGACGCTTTTATTTCATAAGTTTTAAACTGTTTTAATTGACTGTTTTGATAACCATCAATTTTATTATTTTTGCTTTAGCCAGATTTGAATTGAAACTGAATTGTGTATTATTATGGTCTATGTGGATTCGATACCCTATCTTTGCTACATTGAATTGTTCTCTGCAGTAATAGACTATGATTAAATTCTAATCCCATCAAAAATTTCCTCACACGACTTCTATGTTGAAGTTGTTCCCAAAGAGTTACTGCATTACAAGTACACTTTCCACAAGTAGAAACATGTAACTCTTATGTAGTTTTTATATTCTTCCCACAATGTTACTAATTCTGTGTAATAGACACTAATATCCAAAGATCCTTGATGTATATTAGCTAACCTCTGCTCTATTTCATACACATGAGGTGCATCATGTTCTTTATATCTACTCATAAGATTATTCCAGATTCCTTGAGCCGTTGAAAAAAAAGCCAACTCTGTCCTATTTTCTTTGACACAAAATTCATTATCCAAGTTGCAACCATGTCATTACACTAGACTATTGTTTATGATCAAGAGCTAGTTTAGTTATCGTCCCGTCAATGAAGCCTAATTTGTTCCTCACATTTAGCACCATTCTAATTAATATTTTTCGAGAAAGAAAATCAGCTCCTGAATTTAATTGATCTGTCACCAATTGCAATCCTGCATGATTTGAGCTATGCAAGTAGTAAGGATTATCACAGTTGTCACTATAATTTAACCTCTTATCCCCTGTTTGGGGATTTGAAGAAGAAATATGTGGTTCCATGGTGAAAATCCAAAGAATCCAAAAGAACGTACCGATAAAAGAGATTGAGTACGTTTAGGTCAAGAATAAAAAAACGAAACAGATTTTAAAGAAAAAACTGAAGAACGCAAAGAAACCTCCCGAAGTAGGAGAAAATATGAATGAAGAAAATGTCAACAATCGTTGAGCTCATACTTTGATAGAGATGCTCTAATACCATATTTAACTTCAATAAAGAAAGTGATGTAGATATCAAAGTTCAATTTGAGCTCGAGGAAGATGATGGAATTTTGTTGTATTATTGTTAACTTTAATGTATCCACATCATAACCACATATACTATCTCTTATCAATGCTAACATAAGCTTTCTATTCGAATATGCTAACTTACACCTTAGAAAAAAGATCTTGCAATGACTCTAAATCTCCGAGAGATTAGGCCATATAGTGGTGATACTTCAAGATCAACCCACATCTGACAAACCCTCCTAATGTGAATCCATAAACTACCTTTCAAGAGAAATCCGAGCAACTCCACCAAAAACTATTGGAACAGAAACCACAGTCTTGATATATATATATATATATATATATATCAATTTAGTTTACTTCAACATGAAGTAGAAATATAATATAAAATAATTAAAATATTTATCATTTCCATTAATCATATAT
This sequence comes from Iberis pinnata, assembly GCA_900406425.1. Taxonomy (NCBI): domain Eukaryota; kingdom Viridiplantae; phylum Streptophyta; class Magnoliopsida; order Brassicales; family Brassicaceae; genus Iberis; species Iberis pinnata. The sequence continues at coordinate 9,306 of OVBE01013661.1, read as the reverse complement.
TAATTCTAACTCTTAACATGGAAAAATACAATATCACAAGAGAAAAAATACAGTAAAACAATCTCTCCTATAAAAGATGAGTATAATTTTGTCTTCACAAGTCATGTAGATTACACATTCCAATACTCTGAATATGTCTTTTGAATATTGTATTGAGAAGCGCTTACTTAAATAGATTTGTTGGGTTGTCGCTTGAGCGAATATATTAGAAGTCAACTTTCTTGTTTTTCTTAAGTTATTGTAAGATAAAAATATTGGAGGGATGTGCTATGTCTTGTCGCTCTTAATACAACCTTCTTTGAGTTGAGCGACACAAGGAGCATCATCTTCGAACAATTTTATTGGTTCCTTATTGGCGTATATGTTTAGTAAGGGATCTGAGTCAAACACATTGTCCTCGTAAAAAAAAAAATTCTGCACAAGTTGAAGAAGTGGCGACCAAAGTATATTTTTGGGAATACCACGAGATTGTAATTTCACCGAATGTAAGAACATACGTGGTCAACAATCAATCCTTATGTGGGTATAATAAATAGCCTACATATTCAAAACCAGCTAGACCGAACATAGAGTTTCTACAATAAAATAGTCTCAAATCAATCGTGCATTAAAGATAATGGAATATATGTTTTATCCCGTTTCAATGTATGCACACAGGAGATGACTTGTATCTTGCAAGTAGATTAGTAGCAAATGTTATATATGGTCGAGTGCAATTTTCAAGATAATAAGTCCACCAATAGTGCTATAAGGTATTTCAAGACCTAACAGATCCTTGTCATCTTCAAAAGTTTGAACTTGTTAATGTCAAATGATCTTTTAACCATTTGACTACTCAAAAAATTCACTTTATCCATGCTGAAATATTTTAACTCTCTTTTGATGTAATTTGATTGATGCACAATTATTCCATCTCAGAGGGCTCTATTTCTAAGATCTTTCATTTCAAACTCTTCTTTCATATGAGTTCTTGCATCATCAATTTTTTTTGAGTTTTAATCATGTTCAGGTCATCAACATATACAACTATGACCACAAATCTATTTAGAGACTTTTTTAATAAATACGCAAGGACATATCGTTTGAACCATTGTTCTGTCACAAACTTGGAAAAATGGATAGAAAGACATACCCAACTCAAACAGTCCATAATCAACAATATCTTGTATCATACCACCAACTCAAACAAAACCCATAAAAACCAAAACAAGCTTCTTCTTTTTTTGTCGTCAATTTATATTAGATTAAACTAGAAAATACAACCCACTATGAGGTACAATTAATCCCACTAAGAGGAAGAAAAAAACCCATAAAAGATAACTGACCTCACTCAGGAGGTGATAACATACTCCAAAAAGGAGAAGAGCTCCCAAGAAGGGAGAACGGAGAACTCCCATTAAAGGAGAACATAGTTTAGTATAAACTAAACTATAGATCATGATGTATTCCTCTAAATCCCTGATTGTCCAAAGGAAACATGACATAATAGAAAGGAATAATCGACCTAGAAGGTGTAAATCTAGACCTAATATAACATAAATGACGACATGAGACAAAAGATTAAAAGAAACTAAACAAACAGTAATTAAAACAAAAGATCAGTGTATTATAGAACCCAAATTATTAAATGGGCCTAATGAAACAAGAACCCCATGACCTAGAACCAACTCTCCTCAATCGGTGAAGCTTGAAACGGCATAACCTAACACATCGCAACCCACCACCGGAAACCACCTCTTCGTCCTGCCACAATCACCAAAGGTAGACCATCGATGGATAATCCGAACAGTGATCGAGGTCAAAAACCTCGAACAATCGACGAAGGTAAAGTCCCGACAAGCACATGCCGGCAAATCGCAATACAAATCAATCGGTAGCCAACACCACCATAAAAGACGAGAACCAAGCTTGGAAGACATCATCCATGGTAAAGCGACTCCAGAATGATCAGATCTGTAAAGCCAAGTAACATGCATGTGGAAGAAGAGTATCTGGTGAGCATAGAAACAAAGGATAGGAAAGCGATCCAAAGACGCAGGAGCAAAAGAGACTGTACAAAGAAGGGGAGAGGAGAACCGCCAAAAACGAAGAAAAAGAAAAAGAGGCTCGGCGTCGGCTTAAGGCCGAACGCCGGCGCCGGAGAGATTTTGACAGTGAACCGCAGAGGAGTAGAGAGAAGGTAAAACGTTTAGAGAGAGATTCTTTTTTTCAAGCTACCAAAACAAGCTAAACCCAACAAAATCAGCAACTTCATCCTTTAAGATCGAAGAAATATAAAATAAAAGACAAACTCAAAAGAAATTTGGAAGCCACTGTTATGCAAATATCGTCGATGACGAAGACAAAGATACTCAAGACATTACGAAAAATAAAGGTCCATACAGAAGGCAAGTACCCTAGGATCCCTTCTCAAGTTTTAAGATCCTATTATGTTATATGTATTTAAAATAAAAACAATAGAAAACAGAAGAAAAAATGAAGGAACGAAAACAAAAAATAACAATATTCTTTTGCATGGAAAAATTTTAAAATCAAGATAATATGACAGCAAGAAAGAAGACTTTAAGATCAAGTCTCTATTACAACAAAGTCTCAAGTTTCAACATACTATCAAGATTCACTTTACAACAAAATTATCAATCAAATTTCAAGTTGAAGACTCGATGACAATAATATAACAAGTTCCACGACTCTCATCACTTTAGGACAAAATTAGCAATCATGTCAAGTCACGTGAAAGACTAAGGCATCCATATAAAAACAAAGACTACCTTAATAAAATATCCAAAAAGAAGAAATAAGAAATCATCTATTACGTAAACATGAATCAAGAATAAATGAATCAAGACTACTAAGCATAACTTGATGATGATGATGCTAGCATGTTATATAGCGATGATGATAAGGTGGGGGAAGTTACTTAATTTCTTGCTAGGTCATGTGAGCAGAGGAGAGAGAGAGTTGGATTAAAACATTGAGGAAATTACTATTGTCTACATCTATGCTTTATATATATACAAATTGTAAAATTTAATTGATATAAAAAAGTTACATAAGCTATAGGGCTCAGGTACACTATTTTAGACCAAAAAAATTAAAAATTATAAAAATCTTTATTTTCCTTGAAGAATTTTTTTTTAGATTTCAAAAATGTATTGAACTCAAGCATATACTTATAAAACCCTAGAAGCCCAACCTTAAAGAAAAAAACCATAGGGCTTGTAACCTTTGCCGCTGCTGCCAACAGAAAACCTCGACCTACTTACATCGGCTACCGGAGATGAGGTTGAAATGAAGATTGGCCACCCATATCCCGCGCACGACGCCCTCAAACCGCCACAAGCCATTGCTCCTAGCACGTCCACCTAACCACCTTGAACACCGTCTGAAACAGCTAACCACCAAGCATTTTGACACCAGTTGACCAGGCCAGAGGAAGCGCCACTTGCGAAAACAAACAAATGCGCCGGGAGAACACTTGAGCAAGAGCTATACCAAGCTCCGCCTCAGAGAACTCGAAAACAACCATAAAGATGGTGGCTATAGCCACCACCACCACCGAAGGAGAGGAGGAGCTCTACAAGAAGAAGCTAAAAGGGGAATTAGGCAGATCTAGATCCAGAACCAGGAACCGCCGCATCCAGAGGCCAAGAAGAGAGGGAAGCACCAACACCGCTTAGAGGAAGGAGAACAACAAACTCCCGCCGTGAAAAGCCAAATATCACCGGTGAAACAAAATGCTTCCGATATTCCTTCAAGGTTGAAAACCTCTAAGCCGTGGGGACAATGAGATCCAAAGAAGCGAACCCGGTGGAACCGCTGAGAACGTACCACGACGCACAATAGAGAAATAGCTGACACCAGAAGCAGATCGGTGCAAGAGGGTTGATCAGAAGAAGTAGAATAAGGTTGTCTCCTCCTCTCTAAAGTCGCATGGATTTTAGAGAGAATTAGGAGAGAGAGAGATTTAGAGAGAGATATCTCTGTTTTTGATATATTCACTAATCGATGTCAACATATCATTTTACCATGCTCACAAAGTCAAAATAATTTATCCTTCTGAGTATGAAAGTTCTTTGTAAAATTCAGCCAAACTCAATCTATTAGATATATACTAGGAAAATACAGCGAAATACACTACAAGAAATGTGAGTATAAATAGTGGTCGAAAAACGCTATTGTGAGAACCGAAATTTGCACCGTTAATTTTTTTTTGTTAAGGAAAATTGGAGGAAACCCAATTTTCCCCGAGGTCTCAAATTTCTGTGAGCCAAACGTATACGAGATCAGAATATGACAATAAGTAATGAATAAACAAATCTAAAAAGTACGAAGAGGGAAAAAGAGTTTCTTATCCAAATCGTATGAGCTTGTTACATTCAAATGATAGCCTTAGCTGCAAGATCTGTCGACGAGTATTCTAGATCTAGCAACGGAGATTGATAAACCTAATTGACTCGTAGCTCGCTAACAAGAACGAAAAAATAATCTAGGGCCCTAAGTATTTCGGCGTGGAGAACTGAACGTGTCTCTGCTCTTCCTCTCCATCTCTCTTATATAGACTTTAAGGTTTATCCGCCTTCCTTTTTCTTCTTTGATTTTTCTGCAAAAATTCTCCTTTTTTAGTTTATTCTTCTGCGGAAATATTCCTTTATTAGTTTTCTTCCATTTCTTTAAGGTTTATGGAACAAGTTACGACCATTATTGCGCTTGGACCGAATTCTCGTTTGGAATTGTAAGTGAGCCGTTATTGTGTTTTAGGCCTCATTAGGCCAATTTACGGTTTAGACGATTTTTATGATTCTTATCGGAGAACCGGCCTTTTATACGATCAGATGATAGAAACTTTGCAAAATAATTATATCAATCGTATATGTGGGATACTGTTGGCGTTTAAGTTAGATGTTATCGTTTAATACGATTGATAAATACAAACATGTCCTTATGACCGTTCCAAAGAATGACGAATTTAATCGTATAGTTGTGATAATCTTTGGTGTTTTGGCTGATCGTTATTGTTTTATACGATTAAATCTTATACAAAAATATTTTACGATTCTTTCGTAAGTCGTAGGAAAAAATCATATGGATAAGGTAACTTCGATGTTTAAGGTAACCAAAACCGTCTATACAGTTAATTTGAGACTTATACTATAAGAATGAGTTTTATGATTTTTATCACATAATTCTAACGGTACCCAAAACGATACGAAACGAGAGATGATTTTTTCGTGATGATATGAAGGTACAGCTCGCCAATTGGAGAGCTGGACGTGAGAGGTTCAACTTGCCAATTGGCAAGCTGAATATATGTTTTACACGCATTGAACATATCTACTTAGACGTGTATCGTAAACGTGTTTTCCATAAACGACAAGGTTTGCAGCCAAAGCGTTTGTCCGGAGATCGAGATCTTTTAGATCTCTTCGTACTTCTCGGACTTTGATTTTGTGTATACCATTTTTGACCTCAACAACTGGTTCGTCCTGTTGATTAGGATACGATGGTTACGTGGTTAGATTTTCCGAATCCAGTGGTCAATTTTTTAACGATGGTTTTGAGGCATCGATTTTGTCTTAACCATATTTGACCCCAAAATTTAGCCCCCCAGCTCGCAAGAATAATTGGAATGTTCTTGTAAGGTATTAAGTTAAGCCAATTAGGCAGAATTGTTGGCTCAAAAGTCCGAAGATGAATAGTAAAAAACTTTCTTATAAATTTGAGAAGTAACTTTTTCAAACTTCACTCGATCACTTTTTCAAGAACTTTTCAAAGGTAGAAATTTACTATCTCAACCCTTTGTTGTTTTCTTAATTTAATTATGAATTACGACATTGGAATTGCTGCCAATGCTTCGTTGTTGATTTTTAAATCCGAAAGTCTGTGAGTCCACGAGGGCAGCATCGTTCTGAAGATCGAGATTTTAAAACACTCAATCAATTTGGAGGAGGTAAAAGCGTATTGGAATGCCACATACGACATGGATCCTCCACCTCCCGAGTCGTGGTGTCTCCCAATGCCTAAGTTTGGCAAAAACGCTAACAACCCAAGCGACTGCAGAGTGTCCTTCCTGGCCACTATTCCGGATTTCTGCAGAGTCCCAGATGATGTGCAGTTTTGCCTGCCTAAACACGGGGAAGATGCTACTTCCCCGCCTCACGGCTGGTTTACTTACTACGAGGCGCACCTGTTATCCTGGCGACTATGGTTTCCCATTCCGGGAGTTATGGTTGAGTTTTAGATCGATACGGTTTATCAATCGGTAAGATTTCACCGCTTGGTCTTCAACACCTCATTGGCCTCTTAGTCATGAGCTATGACTGAGGGATGGATCTGGATGCTGATTATCTAATGGCATTCCTTTACCCGAGGAGTGCGGGAAAGCCGCTCCAATATTACCTGGTACCGAAAAATCATATGAAGGTCATTCAATCGTTCCAATCTTACATCCACAGTTGGAGCAAAAAATATTTTTTCACTCGTATTCCGTCGAAGAGGAATACATTCCTTATTTTAGGCAGAAATAGGGTCCGAAGGGTATCGCGATTGGATATTTGAGTTGTTTCTGGTTTGCCGATGCCTAACATACATTCTTTTTGTTTTATGCAGTTTTCAATCATCTTCCTCTGCATTCGCAGTACTTGTTTTCTATTAGGGACCTTTTCAGAGGGGAACCGCTTCATTGGGGTCATTTCTCCCTGAAAAGAGTTTGCAAAGTTATAGCTTATCACAAAGCTCAAGCCTATCCTCACGTTGCTGTTGAAGAGGCAAAAGAACCAGCTATGGAGAACTTTACCTTGTACGAGATCCCTCCTGTGAGGGATAGAGAAAGGTGTTTGAAGAACATGAATGTTGCCTTAAACGCGGGTAGTTCTGCACAAGCTGAAGGATCGCCTCACGTGGTGTGTTTAAATGACCTTGACGGTTTGAGTTAGGTCTCGATATCATCGTTTGGAGCCGGTTTCTTTCATTTCACGGAAGCTACGCCAACTCAACCTTATTCTGCATATGGGTTTGTGAGTTCGAAGCAGTATGCTGAGGCTTCGCGCTTGTGTATGGGTGTTAATTTTTCTTTTGCTTATACAATTCATTTTTTTTTGTACGACGTTTTTGCTAACTTTTTGGAGGGATTCCGGTAGAGGATCCATACGATGGACGAGGCTCTCAAGGCGAGCGATCTAGAAGTGCGATCGGCTCGATTCAAGGCTAAGAGGCTCGAGGAGGAGAACTCCCGTTTGAGCAAAGAAATCAAAGCGTCGCACATAAGTGTGAGGTAGCTTTGGTCATGGTAGACCGTTTGGCTTGATTTGCGGCCAGTTTTGATCGGTTGGAGCATGCCCATCGAACCTTTGGGGATTGTCGTGAATGCCATGGTTCTATGGGCGCCTTGTATCGTACTCATCATCCTGATTACTCGTACGACATGAAGATAAAAAAGATTTCTGGGTATATGGACAAATGAAAAAACACAGAGTCTCTGATCCCTCTGATCAAAGCGGAGAATTGGGAGTACTGGGCTTTGATCCCTATTTCTCCAGACTCGAAGGAAGCTGGGACTGAAGTGCGTGGTGAAGAGGAGGTAGTGGACCATGATCCATTCCCGTTTGGTGGGTCGTATTATGGCCTTTCAATTACGACTCTTGAAGAGCGTAGGTTCGTATAAAGGGAATATGTTCCCTGTTTTGTTTATGATTTTGGCTGAGTGTCGCCATTTTTAGTTTAGTAGGATTGGGTGTAGGTGGCTCCAAATTCCTGTTGCCTCGCGGCCTTTTGTAAGTTATGTTGTATGAATATATGATTAATTGTCCAGACAAGATTACGAGTAGTCACTTCTTACCTCGTTCTCTGATTGTTGCTATGTCCTCTTATCCGTTTCGGATGCGAGTTTTTGAATAATATATTTGTTCGAATTTTATGGACTTAGGTACATGAGCGATGAGACATATTTAGGGATCTTGTATCCGCTGGATATTGTGTCTAGAGATGTTAGAGACTATCTTAGCTTACGTATCCCATTTTGATTTCAACCTGGTTCCGTTTTGATATTATAGTCTGCGATAGACTTGCATCGATCGGGAATCGAGTATCTCTCGAAAGACAATTTCTAAGTCGCTCGGGAGTGTTGACCAAAATTTTGGTTTATATAGCGCTTTTATCCTCGTGTCGGATGTATGAGAACCGATCTTAGAAAAGGTTAAGTGACTAGTTCGTCCGTCGGGGCCAATCGACGGGTTCGATATAAAAGCGAATATCTGCTCGTTTAGGTTTTGAAGTCTGTGTTAACTGCGTTTGTACGAGTTTGAAAGATTGTTTTTGGAAGTTCGCGGCGTCTCGCTTTTTTCTGAAAGTTCTTTTTCCGCTCGAAGGTTTTTCGTTTGGAATGTGTTTGAGAGACATGTTTGTCGAGGAAACCATTTAGTTGTATTTTGTAAAGGAAGGTCGTTCGTATGATTCCAGTTTCTGGATTATACGATGATTTATTACTGAGGTCTTTTTAAGTAAAGATGCGTTTTTCTTATATATGAAAAAGTTTCAAAATATCGAGTACAGAGACGCATATATTTTAAGATATGGGAGTATATGAGTATAGTATACGATACGTACCCACTCCCGTTTTTTAGAGACGGGGACAACTGCACTTTTCTCGTAAAAAGTTTCCTACGTACCCTTTTTAGGGATCAAGACGTCTCGTAGTTCAGTTTATTGTCGTGAGTGCTTTACTCGCTTGGCAATGTTGTATTTTCCGTTTTAGCTGCAGTGGCTACAGTTGGGTCGACGAATTCAGGATGTTGGGCTTGGAGGTGTGATCGCCTTCTTCAGGTTGAGCCGTTTCTCTAGTTGGCGAATTTGGTTTGTCTTTTTACGAAGTGTTTTTAGCTTTTTTCGAAGCGTTTTTGGCCAGTGGCTGAGTTGATACGCTTTTATTTCGTAGATGCTACCCCGACAGTATTGCGATCCTCCGATAATCATGTTTACTCAGCGACGGTTCACGTTGCTGCCTTTATCTTCCAAACCTCTTTCGCGTTTTCCCTCTGTTCGAGTACCCTGAGGTACGTTGCCGCCTGGTAGCGCTTGATTGGACCTAGGTAGGGGTGTCAAAATGGGTCATTGTTTTTGGGTCAACCCAACCNAAGTTTTGGGTTCTAATGGTTTTATGGGTCTAATGGGTTAATGGGTTTATTGGGTTGGGTTAAAATGGATTGGGTAAAATGGATTAATGAGTTATCCGTACCCAAACCAACATTATTAATATATATTTTTAAATTTTAATTTATTAAAAATGAAAATAATATTAATAAAGTTTCT
>OVBE01013660.1:0-12558 GCA_900406425.1 Iberis pinnata | reverse complement strand
GCGAAGAACGAACCGAACCGTAGAGAGCTTTGCGACAGGAGCAAATGTCTCTTTGAAGTCGGTACCCTCTTTCGGATGGTTTCCAAGAACAATGAGTCTGGCCTTGTGCCGCTCTAGAGATCCATCGGAATTGTATTTGAGTTTGTAAACCCATTTACAACCAATTGCTTGCTTTCCGATAGGTAGATTAGTAACATCCCATGTGTGATTAAGCTCCAATGCTTTAATCTCGGCTTGCATAGCATCGCGCCATGACTTATTGGAGACAGCTTCTTTATAATTCCGAGGCTCAGAGCAATCCATGACGGTTGCAAGGAAAGCTGGGTGAGCAAGAGAAATAGACACGTTAGAAGGAGAAGTGGGGTTTAAAGACATACCCGAGACCGTAGAGGACACACACTGAGCGGAAGAGGAAATGTGAGCTGCTGGGGTGTGTACTGTAGGTAAGACGTAATCTTTCAGTAGAATCGACGGTTTCTTAGTGCGTTGTCCGCGACCTAGAATTTCAGGAAGACCCGGTGATGGAGGAGGAAGTTGTTCCTTAATAGTAGTAACAGTAGGGGAACCGGGTGGTACCGGTTCTGGGTTAACGATCGTCGGTTTCGATGGGACCGTGACTAACCATTCGTCCGATGGAATGTTAGCTTGCGGTTTAATAACCGAAGGTAAGGAAGTGTAATATGGAAAAGTATCCTCGTGAAAGACCACATCCCGACTGACAAAAAATTCTTTTTTTCCAAATCAAAAAGACGCCAACCTTTCTTTCCATGAGGATAGCCAACAAATATGCAGCGACGACTTCGAGAGCTGAATTTATCACGAGTACGAGACCGGTGATTCGCATATGATAAGCAACCGAAGGTCAAAGGAGTGTATACTGCGGTTGTTGACCAAAAAGTAGCTCATAAGGGGTCCTACCTTTTAAGAGTCTGGTTGGAGTGCGGTTTATTAAGTGAGTAGCCGTGAGGATACTCTCTCCCCAAAAATCGATAGGAAGATTTGCTTGGAAGAGACAAGCGCGAGCAACGTTAAGAAGATGACGGTGCTTACGCTCTACTCGACCGTTTTGTTGTGGGGTATCCACACAAGAAGTTTGATGAAGAATCCCTTGATCATGAAAGTAGTCTCCTAAACACATAAATTCTGATCCGATATCACTCCGTACGATGCAAACAACTTTACCAAATTGCCGACTTGTCATTGCACAAAACCCGCGAAGAAGAGACTGAACCTCGGATTTGGAGCGCATAAGAAACGTCCAGGTCNGATGATGGTGTTCGATAGGGTCCCCAAACATCGGCATGTATCAAAGAGAAACAGTCAGTAGCATTGTTTTCGCTTAAAGAAAAACTGTCACGGGTTTGTTTGGCACGAAAACAAATGTCGCATGTATTGAAATCATCAAAAACCGCAGAAGTTTTATCACAACCAGAAATAAAATCCAAAATGGTAGAAGAAGAATGTCCTAATCTACGATGAANGTAGAAGAAGGATGTCCTAATCTACGATGAAGTAAAGACGCAGATAAAGATCCAGTAGTTGTCTTGTTAACCCGAGCTTCTCTAATTCTCGTAAAATAGTACACCCCGTCACGTTCCTCACCCGCTCCAATCAGTGTCCTCTTGAAACGGTCCTGAAGAAAACACAAAGTGTCAGTAAAGATAGCAATACACCCAGTTTGTCTTAATAGGCGTGAAACCTAGATCAATGTGCAATAAAAATCAGGCACAAATAGAACATTAGACAGTGAGTATTTCGAGTCGAGTATAAGTGTCCCGGCTTTAGTCGCGGTGGATGAACCGCCGTTCGGGAAGGTAACCGGAATCGGTGATATTTCGACCAGGTTGGTGAGAATAGAACAATCCCCGGTCATGTGATGGGAAGCTCCCGTATCAATAATAACATCGGTAAAAGATACATTACCAGATAGTTTCTCAACTGAAGAATTAGACTGTTGAGATTGAAGAAGAGATAGGAGCTGAGAAAGCTGATTCGAGTCAAAGGAAGGTGCGGTTGTTTGCGCGTTGTTAGCTCGATTATTACGACCGCGAGACTGTCCTTTAGAAGGCCTACCTCCTCTATTCACGTTTCATGAATCTTGTTGTCGAGAATTCCCATTGCCAGTAGGACGGTTTTGCTCCAACCACCAATCGGGAAAACCGTGAATAAGAAAGCATTCGGAGATATCATGACTTTGCCTCTTACAATGAGTGCAAGATAGAGAGGATTTATCTCGAAAACGAGGATTCGAGACAGCAGCGGCAACTCCTTGCGGTTCGGTTTTAGTAGAGAAACCGATGACATCGGTTTTGACCAATTCCCGGCTTTGTACGTTATTGAGATTTTGTTCTTCCCTCACGACCCGAGAATAAACTTGAGTAAGAGAAGGAAGAGGGTCTTCGCCGGTAATGGTAGACCGAATCGCTGAAAACTTCGGTTGGTCTAAACCAAACAAGAATTAATGAACACGATCATCTTCACGTTCTTTATCGAAATCCGAAGCTGCTCCACACGTACAAGTGCGAGTGGTGCGATAATGATCAAGCTCCTCCCATAATTTTGAGAGCTTGCCGAAGTAAGTAAGGATGGATTTTCCATCTTGTCGACAACTGGAGATCTCATCCTTAAGGACTTGTTTACGAACCCCATTGCCAACAGAGAACCGAGACTTTAGACTTGCCCAAAGTGTCGAAGCATCGGATAAGAAAGATACGGTAGACCGGATCGTTGGATCGATAGATGTTCGAATCCAACCTATGATCATAGAATTCGCCGCTTGCCATGAAGCTAGATCCGATTGTGTAGTAGGTTTAACGATGCTACCATCGATAAACCCTAGTTTTTGTTTAGCAAGAATAGAATTTTGAAGCTCCACAGACCACTCTTGATAATTGTCTTCTCTAAGAATTACTGAGGAGATCAAAGCACCTGGATTGTCAGAAGCATTAAGAAGATATGGTGACGGTTGTTGAAAATTTGTGTTTAGTGTAGAAGAGGCTGATTGATCTGTCATGATGTTAGATGATTGGTGATTATGATTGCAAAGCAAAGAGGATTAGAAGCCTGAAGTTTCGGTGAAAAATCAGAGTTGCGGCAGCGTGATTTGCGGCGGCAAAGGTAGAAGTTGCGGCGGCGGGCGGTGGTCCGATGTGAACCACGGCGGTGGTGGCGATGTTTAAAGAGAAAAGAAGAAAAGAATTTTAAAATTAGGTAATCAGGAGATATTGCTCTGATACCATGAAATACTTTGTATATTGAATTAATTGAATAAAGAAAGTACATAAGAAATATATATAGTAGTAGTATCTAACAAGAATATCTTCTAAGAAGATCTTATATTATCATATCTAATAATATATCCTAATACCTTGGATTACTCACATATGTGATGGTGATATTTTTAGCAAAGGTGTGCGCTAAGTTACCTCTATTAGTTTATCGATCTTGAGTGCTGAGCTCATCGCCTGATGCACCTTCAACCTGATGTTTTGGAGTGCCTCAGTGACAGATGTCTTTAGCTTTAGTACCGAGTATCGCTCGTTGGTCATTATGTTTGCCTCATCGAGGCTCACTTTGTAGTCAGGCTCGTCCGAAGGATCCCGCTCGTAGAGATCACTACTTAAAATGGGTACTTTACTCACCTCATTCCGAGGGCGTTTTTGTATATGATTCCTCAAACGGACAGATCTTCACGCTTGTCGTGACACGTACTCGTTGTTGTTGGGTCANCCCCAAGGGGGGGGGGGGGGGTGTTATAAGTTAATCTACAAATTGGGAGGTTGCCCGATGGCTTGCTCCTCTGCTGCCATTGAGGCGATTATTCGATTGCACAATCCGTTCAAGCTCTCCATGGTTTTTTTGGAAGCATCTTACTTTTCGTCGGGAAAGGATTGTCTTGCTCCTTTTTTCCTATGGCTCGGTAGTTTTCCAGATAACGACTTACTCGCATCACATATCAATTCGATAAATTTTTGTTGGATATTCTCAAATTTCCAACAGACGGCACCAAATTATAGACAACAGATCTACATATTCTAACTTATATTATGAAGGAGAGTTATGAGATTTCGTTTATCTTTTACCAAACTATTGACAAATTCTTAGAGCATATTAAAAGGATATGGAATTTATAATAATTGAATAAATAGCGTTATTGATGAAGTTGTAACATGCTTAGTACAAGAATTAGGTCGTAATAAAAAGAGAGTTGATTTTTTCTTCACCGTTACTCTTATTATTTAAAAGTTTGTTTAATCCATGTTCTTTCGGAGAATTAAGGGTTTGCTCGTTTCTTTAACTGGATGCAGTATCCAGTTACAAATATATGATGATGTTCGTTTAGTTGTAATTGTGTACCTTAGTTGGATACTGTATATGGATACAAATCCAAAATGCATCCAAAAAACTAGATATTTTTGATGAGTTTGTATGTAGGGTTGAGATGCACCTAAACTCATCCAAAATTTTCAGGTTTCCAAAATACCATTGTGTAGGCAAAAGTGTTAAAAATGTTTTCCGTTAAACACGCATAAACGTATTTCTCACAGAAAACACGAAAATATCTTTTCGACAAAAAATAATAAAAACGTAGTTTCACGAAAAAACACGAAAAACCGTGTTTTTTGCAAAAAAAATAAAACCATATTTTATTTTAAAAATACGGAAACGCATTTTTTCGCCAAAAAACGTGAAAACATGTTTTCTCACCACAAACACGTGCCACAAACATGTAAATACATTTACCCGCCAAAAATGTGTTTCCGCGTTTTCCCGCCAAAAAACTTGTTTCCGCGTTTTTCCGCCAAAAACTCGTTTCTGCGTTTTCCCGCCAAAAAACTTGTTTCCGCGTTTTCCTGCCAAAAAACTTGTTTCCGCGTTTTCCTGCCAAAACTCGTTTCCGCGTTTTCCCGCCAAAAACTTGTTTCCGCGTTTTCCCGCCGAAAATTTGTTTCCGCGTTTTCCTGCCAAAACATGTCCCGCCAAAAACTTGTTTTATCGCCAAAAAATGTGGAAACCGTTTTCTCGCCAAAAAATGTGGAAACCGTTTTCTCGCCAAAAACATGTAATACATTTTCTTGCCAAAAACGCGGAAATGCATTTTTCGCCAAAAACGCGTAAACCCATTTTCTCGTTAAATATGCGGAAACGCGTTTTCTCGTTAAAAACGCATAAAAACATTTTTTTCGTCAAAAACGCGAAAACACATATGCCCGCCAAAAACAAGAAAACACATTTTCCTGTCAAAAGCGTGGAAACACATTTTCCCGCCACAAAAACGCAAAAACGCATTTTCCCGCCAAAAACGCGAAAACGCATTTTCCCGCCAAAACGCGAAAATGCAGAAACACGTGTTCCCGTTAAAAACGTGTTTCCGTGTTTTCCCGCCAAATACGCGAAAACACATTTTCCCGCCAAAAAAACGAAAACCAGTTTTCTCGCCAAAAATGCGAAAACCAGTTTTTTCACCAAAAATGCGAAAACCCGTTTCCCACCAAAAACGCGAAATCATGTTTTCCCGTTAAAGCATGTTTTTTTTTTTGCAATAAACACGAAAATGCGTTTTTTCACCATAAATGCGAAAATACTTTTTCCCGCCAAAAATGTGGAAACGCGTTTTCCCGCCAAAAATGTCATTTTTTAATTTGATTAATTTAGTATTTAAACGTATCTAGATACTAATGCAAATACACAAACAAACATAATAATATCTAGATGTAGTATCAAGATACAAAGACGAAAACAGAAACGAACATCAACTGAATAACGTATCTGGAGTATCCAGATAAGGAAAAGAACAGGGCCTAAGTATCAAAAACCGGCGAGATCGTTACACATGCTTCATCAATTGACTTGGTTAAACTGTCTCCTCATGCTCAGCTCACTGGAAGTCCTACTCATAGTCATTGCTTCCATCAACTTGACTGATCACATTCCTTTTGGTTCGACTAGGCCTTTTATAGGTCGTTACAATCTTCTCTTAAATTAACGGGTTTGGTTTGGGCGAAGTGTAGTACCAACAGTTTTGTGATGGAATAAAGCAAAAACTCATATTTAACTAATTTTAGATATTCCTATATATATATATATATACATTTAGATTTTGGATATTTTAATCATTTCCGGATAGATTTGGGTTTTTGTTACCCGAACCCATTTACATACGCATTAATCAGATCCTTTAGTGTTGATCCAAACCAACCCAAAAATTTTCAGGTACTATGTGGTTACTAAATCCCTACATTCAAAATATCCAAACTTGAAAATTCTGACCCGAACCGATCTGAAACCGTATGCCCACCGTTAACTGTACCAACCATTTGACATTATAACGACCATCCTTTTAATTTCAACAATAGCTGTACCATTTACTAACAATATCACGAGAAGACCAAAGCATTGCAAACCAAGTTCTCATAACATCATCAAGAATAAGAAGAAGAAAAGAATACAGAGTTTATAGATACAAAAGGGTTATAGAGTAGAGTAAGGTTGAAGCATTCACATAGAGGGAAAATACTTGTTGAGATTAAAAGGCAAGGAGTAAAACTCTTCACTTCTAGTATCTGATTTAAACGACATGAAACGATCCCACCAAAACATCCCTCGGTCTTTGCTCGTCGTAGTGTCTTTAGATGACAATGTTGCATCAAGAAAGAATGCCAAAATCCCAGCCACAAAGGCTTCAGAAGAGAATGGAACATTAACCATATCATTGAACTGGAAAGAACACAAATCAGTACTGTAATAACCGAGAGGATACTGAAAGTATAAGAGTTATGTTTGCTTTTTTTTTTAACTACCCATCTAGCTTTTGTGTGAACTGGTCCATACTTTTTAAGAGCTGTGTACTCGTTGAAGTACTGTGGTATCGATAATCCCATGAAGATGGAGAACCCTAGAATGAACTTCGTTCTGAAACTGTTTAGATTACAGAACTGAAGTAAACTTAGACCACCAGCACCTACAAACATATTATTATGTTTTTGTTTATAACCTAATTAAGAGATACTTATATGTAGTTTTTGAGAACACATCGTTTAAGAACAACGTACCAACGTATGCAAAGAAGAAGCAATATAATGCTGCGACGATAGGAGGTGGAATGGAAGCAAAGATAGCCCCAAATTTACCAAGAATGGAGAAGAAGATCATGAAACCGGCTGATATTTGTACTACCCTTCTGCTACCAACCCGTGTTAGCGCTAACAAACCAGCATTTTCGCTACCAACATCATCAAAATAGCCATTAGATTTTACAAGAAAGCCTTTGTGTTAGTGTCAATAGAAACCAGCACTTACACCGATACAGATGCTCCATTTCCTGCTCCAAACAATCCACAGAGAAGAACTCCAACACCCTATTAGTGTAACAAATTAAAGTCTTAAGACAATGAACTTTATTTTATTTCTATGGATTCATGTAAACTTTTTTAGAATTTATTTTAATTTAATTAATAATATTCTTTTATTGTTTATAAGTTGTTATCGCTATTGCTAGTCGTTGTCACTGGTTATATCGAAAAACAAACAAATAACAATATGTCACTGTCACTAGCGACAGACTATGAAGTTTGAGTCATTAGTTCACTATGTTACCTGCCAACCGATTCCGCGGCTGAGAACAGAAGGTGGGGGATGAGTTGCACTTGCAAACCTCGATATAACAATGTAAGTCCCTGTAGACTGTTCCATCAATAACAACTTTAATACTTGCAGTGAACTAATTCAAAATGTCGAAGATTTTTCAGATGAATTGTAACCTCAACAAGGGAAACAAATGAAACTGCCATCATTGCAAAAGCTTCACCGGCATGAAATGTTGGAGGTCCCCATTGGAAAGGGTAAGGAACTCTTATCCTGCCATCATCATCATCATCAAGGACAAATCAGAGTTTGCACACAGCATTATGTAGCTTATTAATGACACTAAACAAATATATAACCATGGTGCGCCACTAATGAGACCAGAACGATCTGTTCTGCAACTTGTCTGAGTGTTGGTTCCTGTGTTCTTATAGGCACCACCAACGGTAAGCAAGTGGGCGTAAATCCAGGCAATAACCACAGAGAAAATCACAGCAAATCGATGGAAGACATGCTTTTCTCCTCGCATCAGATGAGGAATGTACTGCACATTTAAGAAGAATTCATGAATTTTGGTTTGTTTAAAAGAATGAGATGAGCATTTCGCAGAGTTTAAACCTGTGAGAATATGAGTAGAAGGATGATCTGAGGAAGTCCAATCTCAATGCAATTGGCTAACAGAGGGAAACCATGCTCATAAAGTCCGAAACCAGCGAGTGCAACCAAAGGAACTGCAGAGAGTGGACTCAATAGCCTAACTACATTACGCCAAAGGCCACTGAACCCAACAACGATCTGAAGAATGGATGCAACGATAAGAGCACCTTGGATTCCCCGCATCATCCTCTTGAATCTCTGTAAATTTCCTTTCTTAATTAATGATTAAAACAGAATATATATCTGTACACTAACCTCTTGAGGATCTAGAATATTGGTGTAGCGAGAAGAGAGGATGATGGAAAGAGTGGTGGGTACATAAGAGTAAGAGGCTCCAATTACTGCAGGAAGGCGAGTCCCAAAGAAGCTTTGAAGCAAAGTGTTGAGTCCAGAAACAAAAAGCAATGTCTGAATCATCTTTGCCTTCTCCTCCTATACAACAAAATGCAAATCTTTAAAAACAGAGCTGCTATTTTTTAATTATTATTACATAAAACAAGAGAGAATATACGTTTCCACCACCCATTTGTGGAACTAGAGATGTTGGAATGAGAACAGTTGTTCCAAGCATCACCAAGTAGTGCTGAAAACCTAATAGTATTGCTTCAGCTGATGGAAATAGAAAAGTAATCTTTTAGGTGATGAGATTACACAAATGATAACAAGTAAGATAGATTATGAGAGAAGAGGGTTACGCCAAGGAGGAGGACTAGTGACGCAATAAGAAATAGAAGAAAGTTGATCTTTCACCGGATGCGGCTCAAGTTCATCGTGTTTTGGTGGCGGTGGCAATCCTCCACCAGCCATTTCCTTTGAAACCTAGCTAGCTACTCACCGAAAGTGAATAAAGAAAGAGTAATTAGAGTGAAAGAAGATGGAAAATGAAGACTGACATTTGTCGGAGAAACCGTCGATATAAAGTAAGTAACGTCAAAAAGAAGTATGTAACGTCAAAAAAGCAAAACTACAGTGGAATTTGCGCGTTTTCGTTGAGAAGAAAGAACCACTTGCAGGACACGGAACCCATTCGACAAAAAAACAACCCAAAAGCTTCTACATATGCCAGTACAAGTAGATTATAACCATTTCAATTCATTCTAAATTTATATAGCATAACTATTATAAACCATTAGAACACTATAATAAATATTGGATTTTTCCAACCAAAACTATATACGAATCGTAATTATATGGTCTAATCCATTCCCATGTGTTAAAACCAAATATTGTAAATATAGTAACATCTATTGATATATTAATAGATACGATTAGTTAATAAATTGTACTGATCATAAATTAACCACTGTAACATATTCAATAAAATACTAGTATTATATTTTTAAGAAACTTTTGTGTAGATATTTGATTTCCATATTATAGTTTAGCATATATAGCTAAGATAATATACTAAACCACAATTCTATTGTTAGTTGATTTAAAATTGGAATTCTGCTAGAGCTTATCCCAAATGTTATGTATAACATAACAATCTTTTAGTGATGTATTTTCGATATTCATATTATGAAGAATTCAGGACGTGATAATTGACTTTTTTAGTTCGACGTTATATAATATATGCTTCATAGCTAGTATGTTTTTGAATAGATTCAAATAAATCATTAAATTTTGATAAAGAAATAATAAGTTAATAAATATAGTATAAATTAATTTTCTTAAAAGAGTAAGATGAAAAGAAATTGAATTGAACTTTTCCGGCTGTCATATCTTACCGTCATCGTAGTTATTTTTGCTATTGAATACATTTTTATCCGGCAAACTTTTTCACATTCGCCGGTTAATCTAATGTTGGAGATTCATAAAAATTCTAATAAGTTTTATCTCTGATTCTAGAACCACCATATCAACTATCAATGTAAAATTGATCTTTTCATTTTTGGTTAGAAACATATATAATTTTTTTTCGTCTATATATATTAAAAGTATCATGACAGTTTTTTATGTCTTTTTATTTCCTTTTTCTAATTAAAATGTATTAGTTAGATGAGAGATCGACAAACTGAAAAGGTTCCCCATTTCAATTTATAAAAATTGTAAATGGTATGTAATATATTTGAACACAATAATCAAATATTTGGATTAAATTGTTTGACGAAATAATGTTTTTGAAATATTTTTTTGTAATTAATATAAATTTAATAGCTAATATGTTTTTGAAAAAATTAAATAAATCATAAAATTGAAATAAATAAAAAGGATATATAATAATTTTTTCAAAAGGAGATAAGAAGAAACTTAAAATCATTATTCATTGGTTATTTTTTTATGAAGTAAGTTTCTGTTAGCTAGTTTGATGGATGATTAATTGCTTCCACTACGATGTCGAAGTCTGACCAGACTTCTATACCGCTCAAACGAAAGTCAAACATACTTGTCAAGGCCCCGAGAATGCAGCAAAGTTCCGCCTCACTTTTATTGGGTGCGGGTAGAAGAGCGTCCATAGCATGGAAAGAAACATCACCATGATTTTTCCTAACTATTCATGCCCCACCAACTAGAAAAACTCTGCCGGACCAAGAGGAGTGAACATTGCACTTTAGACACATCGATGGTGGTTTTGTCCAATGAGTTTCCTTTCTCTTCGAGCATACGTATGCTCGCTGCTGATTCGTTCGAGATTCATTATAAAGCTTATTCCATTAGTCCTCTTCTTGAGCTAGTGTAACCATGACTGAAATATCTTTTTGTTTGACTTCGATAACCAGTGTGTTTCTATTTTTTCAGACTTTTCAAAAAATCCATGGGATGGATGCCTTTTTTTCCCATCTATATTAATATCATCCATTACGTGAATCAATTAGTCCAAATTTTGGGTGAGGGAGTTTGTTAACCCTTGAGCGGTACCAGGAATGGCTATTAAGTGCCAAATCTTTGTGACAAAAACATTCAAAAAGTACGTGATTCATGGTTTTAACCCCTACATCACAAATTTTAAACCGTGAATCTGATCGCACACCATGAGCATTTAGACAGTCAACTACCGCCAGTGCACCAGAAAGAGTCCTCCAGAAAAACGTTTTTTTTTCGGAACTGTTCTTATTTTTCATATCTTTTCTTTCAAGTCATTGACCAACCTTTGTTGAGAATTTGTAACAAGGACTTGGTCTTTTAACTTTGAAATCAACCAACAACCACTTTTAACTAGGTAGTGATCATCTGCTGAACAATTTTGAATAATATGATGATTACATAGGGATAAAATTAGAGAAATAAATATTTTTTTGAATTAATTACATATTATGAACAACTTATATATAGAAAAATATTCCGTTAGGAATAAGATAACTTGTAGATTTAGTACCTTAAAATAATATTTATGTGAATAAATGTTGTCTATCCATCTAGATATAGATGATGTTTATCCGAATGGATAATCATATTGTTTTTAAAAAACTTATAACAGTTTGAATTTGTTTTTCGGCTTATTCAATACTAGATTAGGTTCCGCGTGATACGCGGGTATAAATAAATTATTTAGATTTAAATATGATAATCAATGTTATTATATATTTTAATCGGTGTTAAAATTAAAATTTAGTTATTATTAGTTATTTTGATATGTAGGTTTTTTTTACAAAACCGTTAAAACTAACATCAACATATGTTGCGGTTTTTAGGTTTAAACAAACATAAAAGTGTATATATATTTTTTTGCTCTTCAAATTTATATTATTAATATTTTATATATTATATTTTTTAGTTATTTTAATCTTATAATTTATGTATAAAATTAATATTTTTCTTTTTTGTTATCATGTAGTTACCATTTAAAAAGCAATAAATATTTCCTTTTGTTATTATTTTATTTAAAAAACAATAATAAACTAACAATAAGAAAGTTTCCATTACTTTAAAATACTACGTTGACACATGTCATAATCTTAATTAACAATGACACATGTCACGATGTAGTTAATTATAATTTGCTTACGTGTCGCATCCACGTTAAACGCGTTCCGGTTTATATAATAAGATTTTCTCCAAGGCCCAAATTAGTAAAAGAACTTGTGGACACTAAACAAATGCATAGTTGGCACTCTCACTACATAGGCATGCTCAATTTGACTCTTGGTATTCCTCATTTATGTCCTTTAGAGCATTATTATTGGGGGTCCTTAGAGTGGTCCTCAGGTCTTTAATATCTAAAAATAAATAGAGAAAAAGCTTTTTTGATAAGGACGTTTCTTAGTTAAGGTCGTCCTTATCTTGTCCTTCTTTGCGATATGTTGAAAATTTTACTCCTCCTCTGTAATCCTCAAGCTTCTCATCAGAATCACCTTTCTTCTTTTTTCTTCTTCG
>OVBE01013658.1:0-12561 GCA_900406425.1 Iberis pinnata | reverse complement strand
TTTATATATATATATATATATATATATATATATATATATATATTAACATTTTATAATACATTTACATATCTCTTTTATTGTTGAAATTTCATAAGTTTTGAATCCATTAAAATGTTTAATATGGATGTTGTTTTGAAAAGCACGACTGGGTATTTGTGGTTTTAATGCAGAACAAAAATAAAAATAAAAGAAGAAGAAAAAGAAAAAGAAAGAGAAAAAGAAGAAGACGCAACAACAACAACAACAAGAACGGCAATTGAAGAAAAATAGGTGTTGTTCTTGGTTGTGTTTCAAGAAGATTAGAACATGCTGCAAATTTCCAAGTTGTGATAACTACTTCTCTTGCTGGAAAAGTTTAAAATGCTGCTCGTGTTGCGCTTCTTGTGGCTGGTTCTTTTTCTGCTGCAAAAGGAGATGTTGATGCTGCTGTTCTAGGTATATTGCCTCTTCCTCTTTCTCATGTTCCATAGAAATGCTTTAAAACAGAGTTTTCTTTGTGTTTGATACAGGGAATGAAGAGTACAAACTAGACAAGGCAGAGTCCAATCCAATACATCCTATAAATGGTTGTGTTGCTTTACTTTTCTGAATTTCAGATTAGATTCTTATCCAACTCTCAGTTTGTTTTTGTTCTTTAGCTCAAGTAATACAAAAAAGAAAAAAGATTTCTAGATAAATGTTTCTTGCTTATTGAGACCAATTACAAAAAAAAAAGATGAACAACAATTTGGTTATTTGTTATCCCTCTAACTGATTTCTAACTGATTTAGAATCTTTGAGCTTAGTCTTTTTTTGTTTCATCTTTGTCATTAACAATTAATAATAGACATGATCACGCATATCGTTTCATATTTATCATCAATTTTTACAAGGGAGATAAAGACTTTTTGTGTTATTGGAAAGTGGCAAATTTTGAAAAATGGAAGGAAAGTGGATTAAGTAATTTGATAATACTATATATATATATGTTCCAAAAAATTTTTAACTTAAATGTATTGCAAAAAGTCATATAGAAATGTATGATCTAACCACGACAGCGATGACAATTGACAATCTAGTTGCTAATATGGGAAGAATCATATTTAGGAGAAGTTTTAGTTAAAAAAAGCTTGCGCCAAAATCAGCCAAGGTTTATTAAGACGAGTTAATCCCTAAAATTGTGGGGAATATCTTTGGTTTTAAAAATTCTGCGAGAGAAAGAGAACAAAAAAAAAAGAATGGATTAATTCTTTCATTTTTTTCTACCTTTCTCCTTTTAGCTCTCAACAATTTCAAAAGATAATCTTTTTTTTTGTTTTGTTTTGTTTCTGAAACATACAACGGTTAATGGTTTCAGCCAAATGAAAGATATGACAGTACCATGTACGTGAGGTTTGTGTCTTTATTGAGGTCAAAACTTTCATGAGTTTTTTTGTTCGTCGAATCGTTGACTATTTTCCATTTGGTTTATAAACAGATGGATATTCCTACGTATAAGTAAGTAAATGATGTTTTTGTGTTTAAAAAAGATAAATTAAATGATGTTTTTGTGTTTAATTAATCAGAAAACGATGACAGCAATGGACACGAATCGGAAGAAGGGACACAATAGAAAGGTATTTAATCTAAAGAAGCATAAAAAGGGAAAGATAGTAAAAGTTTGGATCCAAAAACAAGCAAGAACAAAGATGGTAATAATGATGAGAAGCCAGTTTTGTTTCAATTGGGGAGCCTTGCTAGTTACGTTGTCAATGCAGATCCAGAGATAACCACTAGCAGTTATGCAGATCCAGAGATAACCACTAGCAGTTCTTCTTCTTCTAGAAACATACTTGAGGAAGTTAATGAGAAAGAAATGTCTTCTTCTTCTTAGAAACATACTTGAGGAAGTTAATGAGAAAGAAATGTCATCATTTGATAGTATTCATCAACACAATAAAGAACTCTCAAGTATTTCTTTAAAATTATCCGAGTTACACGGTTCATCACCAAGGTCACAAGTCTCTGGTATAACTCATGCTTCAATGGACCATGTTCTATTATTATCTCCTTCTCCTCAAATGATGGATAGAGACCAAATTTACTCATTACCTATCTTGGAGAATAATTTAAGCACAATTTCGAATGTTTCACTGTTTAGTCTAAGCATTGGTGATCATGCGATAGCTAGAGATGAGTTGTTTAGTTATCGTGATTTTAAAGGTGGAGATATTTTAAAATCTGGTGAATTGTTAGAGTTCTCTCCTTCTGTTCATGCTCCAGCTGATTCTTCTTCTAATATGAAAGACAAAGCTAGTGAAGAAGATACTGAAGTTGGGAGATCACCAAGTGACAGTGACACTGAAGATAACTCGAATATATCATGGAGGAACATTGGACAATCCAATAACTCGGACGAAGCACCGTCCAGCACACATTCTTTTTCGTATCCAATGTGACTTTCTTTCTTTTTTAAACTTACTCAAAGTTTGAGCCTACATAATATTTATTACAAAAAACTTTTACCAACATTTCTATTATTTAGTTATATATATATATATATATATATATATTAACATTTTATAATACATTTACATATATTATTTATTGTTGAAATTTTATAAGTTTTGAATCCATTAAAATGTTTAATATGGATGTTGTTCTGAAAAGCACGAGAGTATTTGTGGTTTTAATGCAGAACAAAAGTAAAGAAAAAGAAGAAGAAGAAGAAAAAGAAGGAGAAAAAGAAGAAGACGCAACAACAACAACAACAACAATAGATTGTTCTTGGTTGTGTTTCAAGAAGATTGGAACATGCTGCAAATGTCCAAGTTGTGATAACTGCTTCTCTTGCTAGAAAAGTTTAAAATGCTGCTCGTGTTGCTCTTCTTGTGGCTGGTTCTTCTTCTGCTGCAAATGGAGATGTTGTTGCTGCTGTTCTAGGTATATTGCCTCTTCCTCTTTGTCATGTTCCATAGAAATGTTTTAAAACATAGTTTTCTTTGTGTTTGATACAGAGAGTGAAGAGTACAAACTACACAAGGCAGAGTCCAATAAATGGTTATGTTGCTTTACTTTTTCTAAATTTTAAATTAGATTCTTAACTCAACTCTCAGTTTATTTTTGTTCTTTAGCTCAAGTAAAAGAGAAAAAAAAAATTTTAGATAAATGTTTCTTGCTTATTGAGACCAGTTACGAAAAAAAAAGGATATGTTATCACAAAGTCATATGAGGTTGGGAAATTATATAAATAAAAGGTTTAGTAAGATTAGGTAAAAGGTCATGTACTCACATATTATACAATTGTGGTAGATAATCGAATAAAATCAACATATATATATATATATATATCATTCATTGGAAGTCGACATAACCTCTCAAGAAGGGAGAAGTATCAACATGATATTTCTTGGCTAATGTATAAACAAAATAAATGTATTCATGTATTAACATTAAAGTATATAAATTTGATATTTAATTAAATGGAGAGCCGAGACGTAGCAAGAGACGTCGCAGCCTCATTCACCAAGTAAATGGTCAGACACACAAACATGTGCGAACAGAAGGCACGTCTGATCTAAGAAATGAAAACGTAAAACAGTCTCGCGAAATGAACTCTTTTTATATTATTATTATTTTTTAAAAATAATCCAGCTTTGACAAGAGGTTTTATTATTTGTGCTACTTTAGTGACCATATGGAATGGATCAAAGATATATCCCTTGAAAATTCAAAACTGGTATAAAAGATTAAAGTAGAAATAGAAGTCTCAATAATGGGAAATAACGAGATTCAGAGAAGCAGCTTGTCTTAATTAGAAGTGTTGACAACAATGTGCCTAAGAGGGTTATCAACATGAGGACCACCAGCATGTTTAACGAAATCAGCAGGAGACAAGAAATCGCCATGGCACACACACATGATCCTAACTTCTTCTCCATGACCGTATCTATAAAGAATCCCATCAACTCTTTTCCCATTTGGACCATCTCCTTTGGTGAACACACATGGCATCATCTCGCTTTTCCCTTTCCCTTGTGGCTCTATCTTCATCTCCACTGAACTTAATCTTCTTAGCCTATTAATATTATTAACTGTCGTTGCCTCTTCTTCTTGTTCGCTTGACACTGGAGGATTTAATATAAAACATTCTTAAGCTTATAAAGAAAATGACCTTTAAAAACTAGATTGATTTGTATATAATGATTTCAGATTAATTTAGTTACCTTGATGAGATTTGTTTTCAAACTCCGGTACACTTGAATCTAAACCCGCACTGTGTTGCCGTAAAATTCCGGTTTTGTTAGCCGTAACTGACCACCGTGGTAGCCCAGATGACGGTCTACCTCGTCGTCTCGAAGCGGCAGCAACTTCTCCAGGATTGTTATTATTTAAAGCTTCGGTTGATTTGATGCCGGTACGAAGCTTCTCGGTTCTCCTTCTCTTAGCAGCCATTCTTCTTAGAGTCTGCATCTCTTTCCTCTTCCGCCACTCTTCCTCCGATTCCGCCGGTAACGACGTCGTTCTCGTTAAACCTATATGTCTCGTCTTCATCATCGTCGTCTCCGCCGCCGCAGCAACAGTCTCTGACGACGTCGACGACTGATGATTCGCCCGAAAAAGAGGCATAGTGACGACGACGGAGGAAGATCTCACAAGCTTATTGTTTTTGTCAACTCCGAATCTTCCGCCAAGAGATAACCCCAGATTCAACTCGATCTCTTCATCTTCATCTTCATCTTCATCTTCATCATCATCTTCACCTTCCGCTGAAGAATTAGAGATGAATCTCTGAAGCAGTCTAGGGAAAACACAACTGTTGCTTCTCTCCATTTCTCTACTTCTAACCTGATGTAACAGTAATCGGAGAGAATTTTATCAGATTTTATTTCCACTCATATCCAATACTTTGGAAACTAACAAATGTTCAAACTTTCTCTTTTAATTCCTTTCCCTAAATTGTTGACGAAAAAATTCCTTTCCATATATAATAAAAGAAAAAAAAAGAGAATATGTTTTCTTCCATATTAGTTATTTTCTCATAAATAGGGGAGACCAAAATAAATTACAGACAGAATATTCAGTTCCATTTCACTTCACAATATCAAATTCTTTTATTGTAATATTTCTTATAATAAATTAGTGAATAATAACGTTATTAATCAAGTAAAAGCAAATTTCAATCTCGTCATAAGAGTATTAGTTTAATGAAAAAGTAGAATATATAAATGTTGGGCACGTAGCAGAAAAGAAAGCGACGAGAATAGCCAATGTGTGAAAAGTAGTAAAGCTCTCAGAGAGAAAACAGCCACGTGGCAATAAGATTATCCCTAGAGTCGACACGTTTTTGTACGGCAACAAAAAGATAATCTCTTTGTCCCCTCTCTTTTTTTTGCCCTATTATTGCTCTACACTCTATTTTAAAATATTATTCGCTGGCGAAAATACGTGTCACCATTAGCGTTAAACAAGGAAGGAGTACACGTGTCATCATTGTGAATTGTGTACACGTGTTGCACTGTTTTCGTTTAGTCAGAGTTACGGCTTAGGTTTCTTCTCGTACGTATCGATGTCCTGCCCTCTAGCTATATACGAACATTTTCAAATAATATTTTAAAAATTTTAAATTTGAACTTATTTTCTTCAAATAATATTTTAAAATTTTTAAATTTAAAATATTATTTTTTCATATTTCAAATATACTCACATTTCAAATTTAAAATATTATTTTTTTCATTTTAGATCCTAAATTTATTTATTTAATACTTTTAAATTATATATAAATTATTTTAGTACAATATTTATTTTTATGTTTTATTTTAAATATATAATAATTTATACGTCTTATATTAAGATATATATTAAAGTTATAAAATTAAAATATGAAAATATCATATAACATCAACATTATTTTTAAATATCAAGCAAATTTAATACAAAGAGAAGGATAAAAAAATTAAATACATAATACATAAATTTTACACAAATAAGAAATCTTACAACAAACTAATTAATACTAAGCTAAATATGATCCACTATAACCAAAATTATCAAAATATTTCTCGAAAAAATGTTGGTGTAACTAAAGGTTGAGGTTGCTCTTGAATTTGTTTGTATGATTATTTCTTGTTCATATCGAATAAACTCACGAGTATTAATATCACCGATAGTATAAATCTGTTAACAATATTTTATTTTTTTGTTTCTATTTCTCTTAACGCTTTTTTTTTTTGCTTGATTTTGTAAAAATAATTGAGTTAATTCATAATTTTTGTTTCTAGAAATTTTTGATTTTAACAATTTTTATCTCGTAATTTGGTGATAAAAACAAAGAGATTCATCTATCACTTCGAAATACATTGATCAACTTATATGAGAGCATTATGGTAATAATATTAATTAATAATAAGATATTTAAATTTTATTTATGATGTTATTGGTATGTTTTTCTAATAATTATATAATTTATAGCATAATTATATTATTTTATTAATAAATATTGCATGTAATAATTAAATAATAAATATTTTATATTTATTTATAAAACTGTATGATATTAATTAATTGTGAACAAAAATATAAGCAATATTGTAAAATGCACAATTTTGATACATTAAATTTTGAAGTTTTGTTTTTGGAGAAAAATACATTACACTTCAAATTTAAAGCGTCCCTTTAAAGATGCCTTAACATTGAAATCTACATATTATAGTACCAAATTACCATTTGTGTATATGTACAAGAAGGTGTGATGAATTTTAGCTCGGAGTAATGTGTTTTTTCATTTGGAATTATATTAGGGAGAATTAGTTAAAATGGTTTATTTAAATATATGTTTGTGAAATTAACATATAAAAAAAAAATTCAATTTATGCCTGATATACATTTTTCTTATCCATATTTATTAATAATTCTACAATATCTCCTATAAAATATTAATTAAATTAAAAATTTTAATTTTTTTAAACAACGTGTCTTTTCTTTCTTTGTGTTTTTCTTCTTCTTCTTTTATTTATAATTTTTTCTCTAAACACATATCCACATGAATCATTTATCAAAATCCACAAAGCAAAACATCAAGTAGTATATGATCAAAGTTGACATATAAGGTAAGTTCTTAGATTGTGAATTCGTTTATATATATTTAATTAATATTTTGATCTTCAAAGCGACATTGTTAGCTTCTTATCACATAAGCTACTTCTTATTTATTTACCTATCAAATAAGCGATATTTTGAGTGTTTTTTTCTTTTTCTTGTAGTTTCCTAAGATGATATCTTAGATTTGAGTGAGTTTTGCGAAGAAAAACGCAGTTAATATTTGATCAGATTGATTTGTGATTTTTGAAAGATGGCGTCTTATGGAAAATCTATTCTAGAACATGACATTTTCTAGAAAATCTATATTAAAATATGACATCTTCTAAAAATATATATTCTAGATTTTTAGAATATGATATATTTTAGAAAATATATTCTAAAATATGATGTGTTAAAGAAAAATTTTTCTAGAATATAACGTGTTCTAGAATAGATTTTCTAATTGTATCCACTTATTCTGAAATAAATTTTCTAGAAGACAAAAAAACAGTATAGAATAGCAATTCTAGAAATGTCACGTTGAAATTTGGAAAGACATAATTATGGAATAGATTTTCTACGTTACTTTTAAAATGTAGTCTGAAATATCTAGTATACATGTAGAATGTGTAATATATTTTAAAGACCAAACTAACATTGATTCTTATTTAGAAGAAAATATGATACACATAAATGTGATGTGTGGTATATAGAGATCGCTTGACAATAATTGTTGGATATTTATCATTGATAAGAAAATATGTGGTAGAATGATTGGTTTGAAATCCACTTCTACTTAGCTATAGATGAAAATTGGTTTTATAAGATTTCAATATAGAATTGGGTACGACCGATTTGGAAATCAGTTACTCCCTTTTGGATTGGTTGATTACTTAGAAGCTCTGCCACCAGTGATGTCATAAATGATGACTAAGTTAGACATTTGTTTAGATTTTTCAACAATAAGAACGTGATACGTTTGTGTGTGACATTTAAACGTAGCGGTGATGATCAAATAAGTAGGAAAAAATTTGATTTGAATAAAGGACTAGAAACCTCAATTGGTGAACAAGATGCTGACAATAAACCTGAATTACCGAGATAAGCAGATCTAGACGTAATGATAATTTGAAAAGCTATCCTCATAGGGTTGAAGTTGGTGTTGATGTCTAAATTTGTTGTTTGCGAAGATTAATGGTTGACTATGTAAAAAATGTTCAACTTTTCAAAAAAAAAGGAATACTTGATAAAGAAAATGAAGATATGAGTCATGAAGTATACTTTGATTATAGAGTTGCAAAATCATGTACGTATTCATATGTATATGGTGCAAATATCAGTTCTGAGAGTTCGTGTAGAGTGTCTACTTCTGAGCAATTCTTAATAGTTTCTCTTTTTGTTAATCACTTTCCTATATATCAAAAAGTTTAAATCTACTATTAAGAGTATACACTAAAGATCACAATATCATTCTAGATTAATCAAAAAGTAATCTATAATATCATACCTCAAAAACCACTATACAAAGATTGAATATTTGTAGATAAACTAAAACCCACAAACAAAATTGAATATTAGTATAGTGTTATACTTACCAGAGACTTCATAGAGCAGAAGACGAATCTTCAAAAATAAAACCAATTAAAAGGGTGGAACAACCATTGTGCCTAGAACATTTTGGAACAATCGTTCCAGACCAGAACGACCGTTCCAAAATGTTCCAGGAACTATACAGAACATTATGGAACGACCGTTCCAATTTAGAACAACCATTCTATATAAATAACGAATTTTTATAACGAAATATTTTTAAAAAATTATTAAGGGTAAAAGAAACCTAAATTTTGAAAAGTTTAGTTTTACAAAGTATATTGTAAAAGTTTATTTCCACAAACATAAGATAAAAAAAAATTTTTAGCTAATTCTCCCATTATATTATTTCTATAATAGATTACTAAAACAAAAAACTATAATCTGCATATTTTAACAATCATAATCTTCAACTTCAAAAAATAAATTCGGATATGTCAGAGCCAAGAAATATACAACCTATTTTTGCAAAAGCTAAAATGAAACTCAAAAACTAGTAGAGAAATTATTGATTTGTAACAATTTTCCAAAAAGGAAAAACAAGACAACAAAGACAAGATGCCAAAACGACTCGACAAAAGAAAAGCTGAACCTCCTTATTTATTTTTCCTAATTTGTAATTGATAGATTTCTAAATATAAAATTATGCACTTATTAAGATGGCTAAACAAACTTTTTGAGAAATAAATAACTCGTCACAAACACCTAGATTGTAAGAGATAAAACATAATATATTTAACTTTACACTAGGTAAGTAATTTTCTTTTTCTTCGATCTTCTATAAATTAATGGAGTATGTCATATATGAGATGACATATTTTATTTAATATTTATCCAAAAAATTTTTGTTATCTTAAAAAATATTTGTTTTTTTGTATAAAGATTTTATTTTATTAGAACCAAATGTAAACCCATTACAAAATCTATCAACCCCAAAACTAAAATGAAAATACATCTCAGGCCCAACTCCCTAATTCGGATTGGGCTTTTCAAAACCCTAAAGAGGTCTGAACCTATTTACAGTTAAAAACCCTAATTCTAAGAATGAGAACCAAAGTTAGAACCGCCGTCGCCGTCTAGCTGCGGCTTCGCCGGGGCATGCTACCGACGACCCGGCGGCGGCTCCAGGGCAGTGAGAAATTCGCCCATACGAAGTTCATTACTACCCACTCTGACTTCAGATTTTGGAAAGAAGGAAGAGGTTGCTCCAGTAATGGCCACAATGATTTGGGAAGAGGACAATTAGGTTTTGGCTTGGTTTTAGGGACAAGTCGAAAAGCCATTGGGCTTGGTTTGGCCACGTTTTTCGATGACGACATTCTCTGCACCAACACAAGAGAGCGCGGCTTCGCTCTCCGCCGGCTAGTCGACCCGAAAACCCGACGCTTGAAGTCCATCGTCTCTTTGCTACTGTCTTCCGTGCTACAAGCAGATGTGGATCTGACAGAATATACCTCCATGGAGCTTCTTCATCCTCATCTGAAGCCGTCTTGAAATAGAGAGAAAGGGAGATGGAGATTCCGAGAAGATAAGGGAGAAAGAGAGATGGGCGAGTTCGTCGGCTTTGGTTCTCGCCGGAGCAGGAGGAGCTTTCGAATGGTGGAAAAAATTTCACCGCCTCTGAGACTCTCCACATGTCTCTCCTCTAGATCTGAAACTGAAAAAGAGAAAGTTGAGAGAAAAAAATGTGGAAATAGAAAGAATTTTTCTAAAATAAAAAATAGATATTTGTTAATATGAGGATGATTTCAAATGATAATTTCTTCGAATCTGACATCAATTTTTGCTAATATTTTATGGCGTGATGCTAAGTATTTTTTAAACTTATAAAACCAATCCATGATTATAAATCATTTATCTTGAATGTTGGGCTTCGAATATCTATATTATATAGATTTAAATCAAAGTAATTACTTTTATATTTACCTTACATTTTGATTAAAATGAACAAAATTGAAATGATTATATCTGCAGATTCGTATATCATATTTCCTTTGTTTCATATTAGTTATCGTTCTGAAGAAAAATTTACGTTTCAAAATATATGTCGTTTTAGGTTTTCAATGCAGAAATTAAATGAATTTGACTTTTTTAACCAATAGAATAATTGCATGAGTTTTAGTTATTGGTTGAATGAAAATGTTTAATGGTATTTTTATAGAAAATAGAAATTTCTTAATTTGCATGAAAAACTCTAAAACGACAAGTAATTCGAAACAGAGAGTACTGTCCTTTAATCCAATTCTTGTGAAAAACCAACGTAGTTGATCGAGTAAACCAAAAAATATTATACAAATTTAACTTAACAATGAACCAGAAATATAGATTAATATTATTCGTCATTTATCTAAGCCCTATTCATTGGCTTAGGGCAAGGTACGTGGTCCCCACAAGCCAGCTCTGAAATTTGAACGACCAGTAACACTTTGACAAGCACCTCTTCTTGAGATTACTAAAATGCCCACAAAGAACTGTCAAGGGAACGTGAAGCATGTCAGAGATCGGACATGTAACACGTGTCCTAGTGGGTGGGTGTGTTCTACATCAGATCGACTTGTTGTATTATTATTCCCAAATTATCTACACTTCATTGTACTCTTGAATCCTCATTACACTTCATTTTTCTATGACAATAATTTTGTTGATTTCATACTATATATCAATTTTCACATTTTCAGTACAGTTAGATTTGATTTTTAATGAGGACTTAGTTTAGCTAAATATACATGGAATAAAATAC
The DNA here is from genome assembly GCA_900406425.1 of Iberis pinnata. NCBI lineage: Eukaryota > Viridiplantae > Streptophyta > Magnoliopsida > Brassicales > Brassicaceae > Iberis > Iberis pinnata. The sequence goes on along the minus strand of OVBE01013658.1, from coordinate 1,193 downwards.
TCATCCAAAATATTAATAAATTTTACTTTTAATACACATAAATTTTTTTATGTTGAATTTAAATTCGATTTACTTAATGCGCACAACCATTTTTTATTTTTGAGTTTACAATTGATTTGAACTTAATAAAGAAATTAAAGACACAAGATATTTGTTAATTCAAAGTTCACCAAAACTATTTGTGTGTTGGTGGGGAAGTGTTGGATATGGTTTAAATGACCATGATTGGATCCAAAGAAGATAATCCATTCGAAGGCCCGAGAATAAAAAAACTCACAACGAGTTCGTAGAAGTGTCATCAATACCAAATAGTAAGCCTACAACTTAGGCGTCGACGACGAATAATAAGCTTACTTATGGGCGCCGAGCTAAGCCAACCACTATGTATAGTCGAATGATCACAACTAGAGACACTATAAAAGACGAGTGGGATCCATTAAGAAAGAGGTCCGCAAATCCTAGAGAGTACTTATAGAGAGAATTATTAAATACTGTTGTATCTCAGTGAGTTCGTCTGGTTTGTAGATGACCTCGCTACATTGTAGTTCTCTCCCTTTCAAATATGAACCTTAATTAAGAGGTCGCCGACCCTTGATTTAACAATTGACGAGTCCAATGGAGGAACATTTGAAAGGAGGCGATAACTAAAATAAACAACACAAAACCAAAAATGACAGATCAAACTCAACATGACGAATACATCATAGTCAAATATATTACCAATCAGCCAGAAGGTTAAACCCATCAGGTCAACGATGATCGGCAAGCGTTGTAAACGCCGACAACACCAACAAACAGAATCCATGAGATAATCACAGAAGAAGAAACTAACTAAACATTACTACGTCGTCTCGATAACCAAGAGAAGGAATCTCAAAAACTGAAAAGCAAGTTCGAGGAGGTCATAACGGCGAACCAACGACGCATCAAGCTCGAAGCCCTCAACAAAAATCTCTTTGGTTCTATGGAAACTCAGACACCAACCTCGGACAACCCGTCCGGGCTCGACTCTAATGTTCACATGGACACTCCGTCGACCCACAACAACCCAACCAATCAGAACGAGAAAATAAAGATGTTAAAGGCCCAGCTTCGGGAGTTGAGTTCCCTCGTCCATCGAGCTGAAAGTTTGAGAGAATCTGATATACTTGTATTTTAACTCGGTTTTAGCCTTATTCCGCATCCATTTAGGT
>OVBE01013657.1:0-12563 GCA_900406425.1 Iberis pinnata | reverse complement strand
CCTTTTTAGTTTTTGTCTTAGGTTTTTCATTCCTTAGTTTGTTCTTCATGTTCTTGGCATAAAAACCAGATTTCTTTTAAGTTTCAAGTTAATCTACTGTTTTTACTTTGTTTCCTTGCTTAGCTTTAGGTTGTTCTTTAGTTTTTGCATCTTGATTTTCGTTTTAAGTTTTAAGCTTCTGTTTAAGTTTGCATTTTCGTTTTTGTTCTTCATTTTTGGGTTTGTGTTCTTGCTGTTCTTCATAGATCTTCATGTTTAGGTTTGTAGTTTTGTTTCCTGTTTCATCTGCTTCTACTCCCATGAGTAGTGAGTAGACAAGGGTTGATGTTCTGGGTGTGCCTAGGTACCTAAGTTGTTTTGTTGTTAGATCCCTTCTAGACCTTCTCAGCTTAATGCTGACTGCACTCTTACCCGAGAGGGATGGAGGCCCGCCGTTAGGCCCTGCAACACCGAGAGGTGAGTATTTGCAGGTGACCGGACCGAGGGGGTTGCAGAGATTCATTTCCCCTTCTATGTAAATAGATGTTGGAAACGAGTTAGCTAGGGTAGTAGAGGTTAATGCCTGCTAGGTAGTCGCCATCTATGACGATAATTGAGTATGTGATTACTTTTCTTGAGATTGGTTGGCAATACATTGGAATTGATTGTTAGTAGAGCTACTGTCTAGGGTTCAGCTCATTTTTTGAGGTATGTTAGGTACTTATGTAGCCCAGGAAGGATTCCCAAGTCAGTTACCCTTTGTCCTCCGGAACGACCTTACCATTGATTGCACGTTTTACCTTTCTTGCATTTTCTCTGTTTTGCATCCAAAGTGTTTAAAGCCTTTTTATGTTTTATGCATTTTTACTTCCGTTGCACTTAGGACCTCTTGACACCCAAAACCTTTTTAACATCAGCTTGACTTTAAAGCATCAAACACATTCTCACTGCTTAGTACACTCCCTTTATGGATTGACATAAAAACACATACTACAACGATGGGTTGATTGATAGCCCTTTATAGGACTAAAAGCCTACTATCAATTTGACGCCGTTGCCATTTGGGATTTGTTACTACAGTCTGAAATTTGGATCTTTTCAGATCAAGCATTTATTTTACGTTTTTCCTTACCACTCTACCTTGCTTGCTTTGTTTTCAGGTACCTGCTTAGCAGTGTATGAACCTGAAAAGCCGAGGACCGACTGACTTGCATCCATTCGTAGACGACATCAGAGCTCTTGAACGAGAACACTCTTGGGTGAGACATGAACACGAACGTCTGGAACATTTGAGACGGTTGAACCTCAACATGGCAGACAACATCGAACGCGAACACCAGAACACCATTGGTGCTGGTGACAACCCAAACACACACATCGTAAGCATGAAATCAATCCACCTGCAATCCAGAACAACAACATAGAATCCTTTCAAAATAACTCAAAAGGAAAGAAAGAATAAGAACTAAAATTCAAATAATCCTGACCTAATCTCCTCTAACCAATGGCAAATGCCCAATTACAAGATCTCAAACTAGAATATTGAAGGATGCAATTTGAAGGCTGGTTTTGTCTAAACCAATGTATCAAACTGAGTTTGAAGAAAAAGAGACATTCAAATTTTTCAACCTTTCAAGTATAAAGACCACAGTTTTCTGTCTTTATTTCACACCAAGTTTGACTTGTCCTTTGGTCTTCTATTTTCCTTTAAAACTTTGTAGGTGTTTCGAATTCTTCATTTACTCTTTTCTATCTAAAATCTTTTTCATAATTTAGGGAATCCTTCTTTCATCTTGAACATTTTTTCCTAGGAGGTGATTCTCCAAAAGGCTTTCTTCTCCATTTGATCCTTGTTGTAAGGAGGAATCCCACATCATTTTGAGCATCTAGACAAGTATAGATCAATCATAATTCTTATACTGAAGTTCATCTTCATCTCTATTTCAACCACAATCCATTCCATCTTTCAAAGTATTTCAATGTGTTTTGGGACCAAGAAACTGCCATCATCAAAAAATCAGCCCTCAAGGTCAGTTTATAATTTATAAACCAACATGGGACTCGTCAAGTGGTATCAGAGAAAATTGAGGGAATCTGAATATTGTGGTTTTTTAAAAACTTTAAACTCTTTTAGGTAACACTTTCTTATTTATCTATCTATAAACCGCAAGGGAGCCAATTAGAATTAATATTGAAACAAAGTTGAGGAGAAATCTAACTTTTGACTGAGGAGTAAGCCGGCTTAGCGGAGGAGAAATCCAACCTTGGTGGTAAAGCTCCTTGTTAACAAAAATCTTGCAATTTGTCTATCTTCTTCTTTCTTTGGGGTAGGGAATCTTTTCTTAAGGCTTGACTCTATTCATTGCCGAACTTTCAGATCCACAAAAAATCGAGTGAAACACCCATAGAGAGAACTAGTGAGGTTTCAGCTATTGTTATTGATCTTATTGTTTGTTTAAGTTTTAAACAAGAACCATGTCTGATGAAAGCCGGAAGCAAGATGACACTAATATTGTCAACATTAACAAGTTGCAAATGGAAGTGAAGATGGTTGAGATCATGAAAAGAATGAATGCTAATTTTAATGCTAAGAGGAATGCTAGGGACAAAAAGAGAGGCAAAAGGATAGCTACGGGAGAAGACCATGATGATGACTCATCATCTGGAAGAAGCACAGATTTCGCAAGAGCCAAAAGGGCCGAATCTCATGAAAGTCACACGAACCATCAACACCGTAGGCCCAGGCATGCTCTGGAATAGAACCTTGGAAGTCTTAAGCTTAGGATACCCACTTTTAGTGGGAGAGTGACCCGGATGCATATCTATAATGGGAAAAAGGTGGAACTAATATTTGATTGCCAAAATTTTGCAGAGCTCAAGAAGGTGAGACTTGCTGTGACCAAGTTTGAAGGCTATGCACTACATTTGTGGAACCAAATTGTTACTACAAGGAGAAGAACTGGAGAACCTCAAGTTGCTTCTTGGTTTGAACTTAAAACCATCATGAAGAAGCGATTTGTTCCAAGCCATTACAACAAAGACACTTGGATATTGCTTTATGACTAGAAATTACTATAAATTCATAAGTTATATTTTTGATGACCAGGGAATCTGTAAATCTCCTAAGGGATGGTTCCAAACCATGTTATATAACTCTCCTTTGGAGAGCAGAAACCTCCCAACATGAATTGAACCCATGAATATGTAGTGTACAGTTAAGATGATCTTTAGTATGTTTAAGTTAAATTCATTCTAACATCTAATGAAATAAAAAAAATTGAATGAATGATGTTTGTTTGTTGATAAAAATGAAATTTCGATAAACAACTCAAAATCTTCGTAATACAAATTTTTCTTGTGAAAACTCTAGATAGGATATTCATTTTTTTTCTTTGTTTTCGTTTTAGCCATATTCTAAATTATGTTGATATAAGATCAAAAATCATGTATTTAGTCGATATTGCAATTTTGGGAATTGTAATTTTAATGATAAATATTTTAGAGATTTATCCTTATCTTGAATATTTTTGTTATAATCAACCCTATTTTCCATTTTTTCATGATATTTGTATCTACTTTTTGTAGTTTGGTATGATCTTTCCTTACTCTCTATGTTATTGTAAACTGGACATAATTAAAATAGATCATTTTGGAATATTTATTTTATACTAAAAAATTTAATCGGTTTATATTATAGAGAAAATCGCTCAAATACCATAGAAAAGTTCCATAATGACTAGAATATCATACATCTTTCAAAAATTACTAGAGTGTGGTTGATTTACGTTGCGATAGAATTTGATTTTGTTGCAAATCAGTTTTTTTGTGTGTCTAAGTTTCATTTTACATATAAATAAACAAATATTCTTATACACTCTTGTATTTTACACGGAGTAAATCCCTAAATAAAAACAACAGTTTAGGTTCCCTACTTTTAGCCCTGGACGTCTTCTCCGAAAACGTCTTCGTCAAAATTGTATTCGCCCTCGTTGTGTTCTCCTGTATCTTGTGAGTGATTTTGACATATAATGCGACTGAGTTTGATTATTGTTAGAACTGAGTTTTATTAATGATACGACTGAGTTTTATATTTTGATGTGATTTAGTTATTTTACATAGTAGATGAGTTATATATCTTATGTTAAAAGGCCTCAAATGTTAAAAAGCCTGAGTTATTCTGATCTCGGTAATGTTTTAAAGACTGGTTTATTCAGACATCGGAAACATAGAAAGGGGTGAGTTATTCTTACCTCGGAAACATAATAAAAGCTGAGTTATTCTGGCCTCTGTAACGTAACAAGGGCTGATTATTTATCTTTTCAAAATTATATTAGAAACGAAAGCCTATGGGCTCAATGTTTATATAACCCTATGTATTTTTCTTTTTTATGTGATCTCTAGTCTGATCTTCTTTTTCTTTTATATGTGTCTTGCAATTCATCGAAATATATCATTGTAAAAAAATAGTTGTGACCATAGTATCATCATAACCATATCCAGCGATTGCTTTTTCTTACTTTTTCACTTACTTGAGCTGCATGTAACGACAACAAAACTAAATTTTTAATCACTGGCTGCTTCAGCAGTGATTACTTTCAATATATGATTTAAATTGTCATATATCAAAGAAATGGAAATTGAAATGTGAAAATAATTAATGTATTGTTTTTTAGTGTTAGTAAAAACTTATTTCTAATGGAGATGTACATGTGTTACATGATCTTGCTGAAGTAACTCTTACAAATCATGATGGTTTCATTTGAAATTGTTAATAAAATCAAGGTTAATTAACCGTTGAAAGAAAATATATATTTTATGAAGAACATTAAAGACACTTGGATATTGGTTTTTTCACAAAGAAAATTGTAGACTTCAAAACCTTGTAATCGAGAAAAAACATATATGAAAAATTTTATAACACACATCAAATATTTACGAGGTTGTTTTCTTTGCTCTCTCAATCCCGTATCTTATGTTCTACGTTGTACCAAATTATTTTATTAATCATCATATGTTTTAACCAAAAGCAGTCTACAACTCAACAGTGGAAAATATGATTTGGACGATTCAAAATTGATCAAATGTTGTAGACAAAATGTTTACAACATGTTTAATACTTTCCCTCAAGTTGAGCTGAAGTTATTTCAGAGACTCATCTTGCAAAGAAGATCTCGAAAATGTATAGGATATCATGGCTTGGTTAAGATATTTGTAACTTGCAAACTAGTACACATATGAAGTAATTTGTATAACCCTTGCACTAGCCTCTCTCAAACTCTATGATAGTACATCTCGATGGTTTTCGTTCTTTCATGAAAAACGGGATTGTTGGCGATGTTAATTGCAAGATGATTGTCACAGAATAGTGCAGTAGGATTGATCTATACAGGAGGGATAGATCTAAGTACGAGGCAAATGCAAGAAGCTGGACACTGGAGTATGATATGGGATGATAAATACAGTAACTATTTCCAGCCCTGTAATTATTTTGTTGAACAAGATTTTTTTTTCGTAAAAAATTTAATAAATTGAACAAGAGTTTTCGTTGAGGTTTCCTTGTTAGGCAAGCAAGTATTTCCGAAATTAACCTAATCACTCAAGAAACAACTAATCACAGAAAAATGAAAATTACATAGGGTTATACAAACATTGAGCCCATGAGCTTTCGTTTCTAATTTTAAAAAGACAATTACCCAGCCCATGTTACTTTACTGAGGTAAGAATAACTCAGCCCTTTCGATGTTTCCGAGGGCAGAATAAATCCGGCTTTTTCTACATTTTAGGCCTTTTAACATAAGATATATAACTCAGCTACTATGTAAAATAACACAGTGACATCAAAATAGAAAACTCAGTCGTATCCGAAATTAAACCCAGTCTTAACAATAATCTAACTCTTACAATTATATGTCAAAATCACTCGCAACATACAGGAGAACACGACGAGGGCGAATACGATTTCGACGAAGGCGATTTCGGAGAAGACGACCAGGGTTAAAAGTAGGGAAACTAAAATTTTGATTTATTTAAGAAGATTTGTATATTTATATGTAAATTGAAACTCAGACACAACAACAAAAAAACGGGTCTACGATAAAATCAAATTCAATCGCAACGTAAGTCAAACACGGTCATAACAGATTTAGAAAATGACGATTTCGGAGAAGACGACGAGCGCGATAAGTAGGTCACTAAACAGTTTTCTGCGAATAAGTTAGAGTGAAATAGTTCAGCGGCTGAGAACTTCGATATGTATAATGTATATTTTATTGACGTGGAATACGGTTTAACGATGTGGAATATAGTTGAGTGACATGGATTTGTTTATTATACATTAACCAAATTAAGAGAAAACTAAGCAAGGGAGTGAATCGTAATTTACAAGGGTTTCGAAGGCACTCTAGTAATTTTTGAAAGATGTATGGTGTTCTAGTTATTATGGAACCTTTCCGTGGTATTTTAGCTATTTTCTCTAAAAGTATTAATAAAAATCTTGTTTTAGAAAATGCTTACACAATCTTATGGTAGATTGTTGAATCAAAATTGACCAATCCCTAATTTACCCAATCTCACAAAGTAAAAAAACGTATTTGTTGCACTCGTGATTCGCTCACCAATAACAAACTCGAATAACTCCTCAATCTCTCTATCGATTAACTCTCTTTTTGAATGCTTAACCTAAAAACATCACTCATGTCTCTTTATATATTATTTACTCAATCTTGAATCTCATCCTAGCTTCCTTTTTCCCAAACTTTCTAGGTCTTTATGAGCTACATAGAGGAGTGGGGGTTTGGCAGACAAAAAAAATTGTCTCCCAACATTCATAAAACTAAATTCCAAGAACAAGGTAAGAAAATGTATAAATAAGAATTGTTTAGAATTCACATCCATTAATAAAGTTTGAAGAACAATTCATTCACAAGAAAAAGTTTGAAAGATTATTATTATTATTATTTGAACTTAGAATATTTAGAACCAATAAACTAAAAAGATAACTATATTAGGATGTAAATAAATAACACACTCAATTTTTAGAAATGAACAATGGAAAAGATGAATGTGTCGAATCAATATTGATCAAACAGTATAAAATGTTTGCAAATTCTAATATCAATTTTTAGAAAAGAACTAAGAATTTATAAGATGAATGTGTCGAATCAATTTTTAAAATGAGCATATCCCTTATGAAGCAGAAAATCTTACACACACGTCGAACCTTAAGATCTCTTTTCCAAAGAAAAATCTAAGAATTTTAGAAAGAAAGGATTTGTATTTTGTGGACAAAAACTTTAAATTTCGGATGCTAAATTTTGTCATGATGATATTGAGATCATATACTATCAAGAAGACAATTTTTTTCTCTCTTTTTCATTCATATTATTTTATTAATTAGATAAATTTTCTTTTATTGATACTTAGTTCTCATTATGATAAATTTTTGTTATGCTCAAGACTCCTCAACCTAGTTTATTTTAGATAATATCAGAAAAACTGCATCATGAAGAATGTGTGATATATTGTACAAGCCAACATGCTCCACTTGTTTCTTGGATCAGAAAAATTAGCAAAATAAAGCCATCCCAAAACTAAATTTGATAGTCTTTCTATGTTGGTTATGTATCCCACTCGGTCATTGGAGATTATGTTACTACTCTTATGAATTGTAATTTTTTTAACAAACATTCACTTTTTTCATGCGCTTTTGAACTCATTTTGTGATTATATGCATTTTATAATTGTATCGCTATTCTCAATATTTTTTAAGGTAAAGAACATGGTGTACTCTCTTTTTATTAACAAATCTATAAATTGATATCATGTTCTTATGCTTATGTTTTTTTGTCAATATTTTATTTCTAAAATTCTAATACATAAAAATGTGTTTGGTCAATAGTACATTATCTAGTTTAAAATCTTGATTTTCTTATATGGTATTGCTAGGTGCTATGCATTGTAAACTCTACCACAAATCAATTCTTTGCAATTTTTTCTGAAATTTCTGTTGCCACTAATGATAGCAAATGACATCTACTAATATTTTTGATCCGATGCGGATATAGAAAATTTTTGAGGTAAGATCGGGTATATGGGAAACCAAGTTTTATAAATTGGAAAACTAATATTACGATATTTTTCTTGTATTGGTCTTATCAAAAAATCTTTCGCTATATATTTCTTTAGATACGCATTAGCGATTATGCTTTTATTGTCGAGTGACAATTATTTTACTCAAATTTTTAATTTACAATTTTGGAATGTCACACAGTATGTATCTGAAATATACATATATAACTTATTGAAATGTTTAAAACTTATATTATACATGTTTATGTTTTCTCACATGACAGAATAAAGATAACTTTGAGATCTTGCCGCTGAAATTATGGCATTCTTCGATCAATATGTGATGAGCATATATAACCAAGACATATAAAATCATCCTAGAACAAACAAAACATGAAACAAGTGTCAAACATTCGAGGATGATTTGTATGTCTTGATTACTTATGTTTATCACATATTCATCGATAAATGCCATAATATCAGCGGTATAACCTCAAAGTTGTCCTTATTCTACCATGGAAGTAAACATAAAGCTCGTTTGCTCATTTAGGCAATAAAATTTTTTGGAATCACAACTAGAGAATTATCATTCTTCCTAAAGCTTTTAAAGCTCCTTTTGATTGTGGGAAAACCTCTCTTCGCAGCAACAACATATATTGTATTGCGTTCCAGTGAGTCACATATAGCTTATGCGAGAAAAAATAACTTTTAGATTACATGACAAGACGAGTCATGAAAAAACAATTTGTTACATGTTATAACAAACATATGCATTGGTCAAAAACTGTTACAAAAACAGACTTNAAAATTAACATAAAACTCATCATTTAAATTTATGTAAACTGAATAAAACAACATAAGACATTTTTTAAGTTTTGAAAAAGAATAATTATAAGAAGATATTTGACCTTTTTCAATTGAGATGTTTGCAAAGTTTGGCCAACGATGAAGTATTTCTAAAAGATTGTCGAAGATATTAATTTACGTAAATATTTTGACATTATAGATTCCTGCAGATATATTAAAGCAACCATTCATTAGANAATAAACTAAAGTGAAACAAGTTGGTATTTAAGAAGCCATAGAAAAGCTTGAAACCATAAAATTGTGATAAGACGTTTTTACCTTCAGTCAACTTTATAAAGATTGTTTCTCATATATCAAGATTTATTATCATAATTGGATATCAAGATATTTCAAAACCACCCAATTATACCTTTAGTCAACTTTACAATGATTTTTTCTCATATATCAATATTTATTATTATAACTGGATATCAAGATATTTCAAAACCACCCAATTATACCGTTAGTCAAATTTATAATGGTTTTTTCTCATAAGTGGATGTATCCATATTTATTATCATAATTGGATATGAAGATATTGCAGTTTCATCCAATTATTTTATAAATAAATACACTTTTTAACTAAAAATTTTGCAAGACTTAACAATGGAATAGAAGAATTGGTTGAATTATAATTGATCAAATGGAACCATGTCAGGAAACAAATGTAAAATTATTTATTTGCAAGGTTATTTATATGGAAAAGAACATTAAAATATAAAATTTACCATTTCAAGAAAGAAATGGTACCTAATGTGGCGACTCCAATGAAATGGTCAATCATACGTTGTTTACTTGTCTTTCGACATTACAAACATGGCTCTTAACAACGATAACAACCACTCTGTGTATTTTCTCCACTTCCAAGCAATTCGAAAACATATAGTGTCTATGTACTCGCCACTTTGGATGTCAAGATGCGACTAATACCAATGACCAATACCATGGATTATTTGGTATATTTGAAAGGGGCAGAATGATATACTCTTTAATGATTGAATATGCGAGCCACCAGACATTATACGTCTAGTAGCTAAGGAATCTTCCGAATGGCTAAAGCGGAATCCTGAATCCTCAATGACCATTGAACTCCCCAAGAGTATAGATATTTTAACAGGTTTAAATGAGAACGTGTGCATGGTTTCTAATCCTCGGAGTTGAAAGGTTTGACAAAGTTCATCATCACATACCTGAATTTCATACAACAATATTTTCCTAGGTCATCCAATGAGCGAGTGCACCTGCTAGCACGAGCATATCGGAAAAAATACTTCTTGACATGTAATAGTTTTATTCCATTCTGGCTTTCTAGACAAATTGATGTATTTACATAATTTTAGTTTATTGTTCTTTTTGGTGAAAAAAATAAGAAATAAGTTTTGATACAACAAGATATTTAGAAATATTCTAAATATCTTTATTATTTTGCTAGGATTTTTAGTTTTCTACTAAATAACTTATGATTAGATATAGTGTATTATGGAGACATAAATTAATAAATAATAAAGATTGTTTATTAGAGTGAAGAGAATACATTTTTCTTAATTCGGTAGATCATGAGAAATTTCAAATATTCTAAGAAAGCTAGATTTATTTGAGAATTCTTAGACTAACGAATAATCTTCCCTATTATCCTAACTTTCAGGTATTCTTAAATATTTTATCCTCTAAAGCTTCTCCTACATCAGTTGATATCAAAGAAGTTGAAATATCATGGTTCTCTTACTCAAATACAATTTTTTGATGTCATGTTGATTGGCAATTGCTACACTTTCAAGGAAAAAAAAAAATTTGGTGAGAGAGTGGAGAACCATGAGATATAAGAGATTTATGGTTAACCATTCTATGATGTTTATGAAAACGATCTTGAAGTCATTCTTTTCAATTTCTAAGAAGATTCTTTTGAGAAACTGATCCAAGCCAAAATCGTGCAAGATCAAGTTCTAAAGAATTCTTGCATGATTCAAATCATACAAAACTCATGCATTACTCAATGAATGAAACCAAGTGCAAAAGAATAATAACTATTTCGTAAGGTTATTTATTTGGAAAAGAACACTAAAATATAAAATTTACCATTTCAAGAAAGAAATGGTACCTAGTGTGGCGAATCCAATTAAATGGTCAACCAAGCGTTGTTTACTTGTCTTTCGACATTACAAACATTGCCCTTAACAATGATAACAACTGCTCCGTGTATTTTCTCCACTTCCAAGCTATTCGAGAACATACAGTGTCTATGTACTCACCACTTTGGATGTCAAAATGCGGCTGATACCAATGACCAATACAATGGATTATTTGGTATATTTGGAAGGGGCAGAATGATATACTCTTTAATGATTGAATGTGGGAGCCACCAGACATTATACGTCTAGTAGCTAAGGAATCTTCCGAATGGCTAAAGAAGAATCCTGAATTCTCAATGACCACTGAACTCCCCAAGAGTCTAGATATTTTAACAGGTTTAAATGAGAACGTGTGCATGGTTTCTAATCCTCGTAGTTGAAAGGTTTAACTACAATATTTTCCAAGGTCATCCAATGAGCGAGCGGACCTGTTAGCATGAGCATATAGGAAAATATACTTCTTGATATGTAATAGCTTTATTCCATTCTGGTTTTCTAGGAAAATTGATGTATTTACATAATTTTAGTTTATTGTTCTTTTTGGTGAAAACAGAAAGAAATACTTTTTAATGCAACAAGATATTTAGAAATATTTCAAATATCTTTATTATTTTGCTAGGATTTTTAGTTTTCTAATAAATAGCTTATAATTACATATAGTGTATTATGGAGACATTAATTAATAAATAATAAAGAGTTTTTTTATTAGAGTGAAGAGAATACATTTTTCTTAGTTCGGTAGATCACGAGAAATTTCAAATAATCTAAGAAAGCTTGATTTATTTGAGAATTCTTAGACTAACGAATAATCTTCCCTATTATCCTAGCTTTCATGTATTCTTATATGTTTTATCCTCTAAAGCTTCTGCTACATCAGTTGGTATCAAAGAAGTTGGCATCTCACGGTTCTCTTAATAAAATACAATTTTTAGATGTCATGTTGATTAACAATTTCTACACTTTCAAGGAAAAAAAATTTTGGTGAGAGCGTGGAGAACCATGAGATATATAGAGATCTATGGTGTTTATGAAAACGATGTTGAAGTCATTCATTTCAATTTTCTAAGAAGATTCTTTTGAGAAACTGATCCATGCTAAAATGGTGCAATATCAAGGTTCTAAATAATTCTTGCATGATTCAAATCATACAAAACTCATGCATGACTCAATGAATGAAAACCAGGTGCAAAAGAATAATAACTATTTTGTAAAAATTCTATAGAAGATTCGAGGACAGATCTTTCTTGGCCAGTGGGACCTGATGCATCGAGATATTTTCAATATTTCTAAATATCTTTATTATTAACGTTATTTTAAATTTATTAATTAATTATTTTTCTTTCATTTTTTCTATTGGTTTTTTCTTATAAATAGCCTTGTAGACATAATGAATTAATATGGAGACTTTGATTAATTCATAGTAGAGCTTTTTCTTTAAGAGAGGAGAGTTCTCGTTTCTTAATTTGGTAGATGATGTCTCTGTACTTTAATAGTTTTTAGAAGCCATTTACTCTTATTTTAGGATCATTTAGATGTGAACAT
>OVBE01013656.1:0-12563 GCA_900406425.1 Iberis pinnata | reverse complement strand
CTCGTTAAATCTATGAATGAATGCATGTTTTTAAGTTAAGACAACTGAAAACACTTAAAATATGCATGAAAAATCGACTAAGTAAGGAAAAGACTTAGAAGAGATGAAAAAGACTAAAATTCGGCTAAGTGTGAAAACCTCTAAAAATGCATGTCACGGCTTGGATTAACCGAGCCGTGAGTCAGGCCAGTTAGGAAAATCAGGTTGGGGTGTTGCACAAAGCTCCAAGATCTTTTCCAACATTCCTCCTCCTTCTTCTTCTTCCTCGGTAAAAGGACAATCCAAAAACTCAGCTAGTCTCTTGACATTATCACGAGGTTCAGCTTTCAACTCCTCAAACCTCATGAATAGCACATGTTTAGGATCTTCTAAACTTCTTCTCCAATAGCTCAAAACATGTTCCCAAAACGGACCATAGAAAGCAACTCCACTACAAAAGGACTCGAACACGTCATTAAGAGTGCATTGCTCTACTCCTTTTTGGGACTTTTTGAAATGCCAAAGTGACACCAACACGTCTTTCTGTAGACGTACACGATCTTGCATGGAAAGTAGTACTCCTTGAAGGGTAGTTGAAGCGTATGAAACGTCATGTGAGTTGAGAACAATCTCGGAGATGATGATGAGAACTTGGTTAAGTCCAGTTTTGAGCTTTTAAGATAAATCTCCTCCAAGTAAAGCACTAAGTCATGAGGATTGTTAGAAAGCAAAGGATGATCATCATCTAAAGGGTGTTTTGATCGTTGAACGAGTGCGAATGTGAGTGCCTTGAGCCAAGTCGTTCCAGATTTAGGGAATGAAGCAACTATAATATCTGTTTCTTGTGGCTGATGAAAACTTCGGTGGAAGTTGAGGATTGCTTTGAGTCTGTTTTGAGCGTACCAACATCCTTGGTACTTGAAAATCTTGGTCATATGGGCATCTACTTCTGATGGAAGTGAACAGATAAAACTTTCGGTTTCTTCTTCGTCTCTCATGTTCCTTGGAATCTCTTTCTCATCCATTTACTTTGTACTGCTTTTTATGTAAATTGCAATCGCAAATTCACTGTTTATAGTTGTGCATGTTAAGTAGATTCGACTTTTGATTGGACTATATACTCCTAGTATGTCTTTATTAGTTGTTAATTCTAATATTCTTTTTTCAAAAAGAACAAACATAACATCCGTTTTCATTGCGATTGATGTAAGTGGCACCAGCTCGTATACTTCAAATTATTAGTTTTTATGCCTTTTTCTAATTTTAACTGCCAGTCCAACAACAATAAAACTTAGCACGCCAATATTTTAACCGAATTTATTCGTCATCAGTTTGAGAAAGCCTGATTCAACTTAGGAATCAAATACACATTAAAAAAAAAACTTTCTTACTTACTTGTGTGTACCAACAAATGATCATGAAATCTCGAGAGATATGTTATCACGTGAATTATTGAGGATGAATGTTTTGTTTTTGTTTTGCCCTAAACAATAATGTCGATTCAACTTATAATTTGATTTTAGCTACACACCTTGTAATTGGACAACACGCTAATATCAAATAGACTTGATATTTATTTATTTCCAAAATACAATGATTAAAAATACCTTGACTTAACAAAGAAAATTTAATTAATCAAAACACCATTTCGATTGAATTCAATCTTTTACAAAAAATAAAAAGATAGAACAAATATTCTTTTTTCTATATTTTTTTTTATCTCCTGTTCAAATTGTTGTGGATTAATTTAAGGATCCGTTTACGATCGTATATGAGAAAAGAAAACTTTTATTATTCTCAAAAATAGAAGAGAAGGAGATTACAAACTCGTTTATTAAAAAATTAAAAACTCAAGAAATCTCTATGAATTTACAACTCAGGTGGTTGTTCTTGTTTTGGGATGAATGACAACAATGGATGAAGCTCTCTATTTATAGATTCACCTCTTGTGTGAATCCGAAGTGTGAACGAGAAATTACGGCTACGGTTTAGACGGTGCACGATGCATATAATGGCTTGTATATGTAAGTGCTTACGTAATTCTTATGTAATTGGATTCTTCAATTTGAGCTTGTTGAATATATCTTGGAAATTGAATTCATCAATTCTCCCCGTCTAGGCCTATTCGGAGCAAGCATCCCGACTATGTCTCTACATAGTTGTAGCATATCTCGCATCACCATCTTCGTTAGCATGTTTGATGGATTCTCCTTAATATTGATCTTCACTAGTCTCAACAGTTGTTGATCAATCACTTCGCGTATCCAGTGATACCGAATATCAATGTGTTTTGTACGTGAATGGTACATGGAGTTCTTGCTCAAGTCTAGAGCACTCTGACTATCACAATGTACCTTATACTCTTTCTGCTTGATCTCAAGTTCTTGGAGAAAGCGCTTTAGCCACAATATTTCCTTACCAGCTTCAGCGACAACAATGTATTATGCTTCTCTTCTAGATAAAGCGACACACTTTTGCAATCTTGATTGCCAGGAAATAGCTCCCCTTGAAAAAGTGTAGAGAAAACCTGAAGTAGACGTTCTATTATCCATATCTCTAGCCATATCATCATCCGCATAGCCTTCCAAGATTGAATCAGCTCCTCCGTAACAAAGACATAAATTTGTGGTACCCTTCAAGTACATGAGCATCCATTTGACTGCTTCCCAATGCTCTTTCACCGGATTAGAGAGAAAATGACTCACTATACCCACTGCATGAGTGATATCTGGTCTTGTGCATACCATAACATACATCATACTTCCAACTACTGAAGAATAAGACATTGCTGACATCTCCCCTATATCTTCCTTGGATGTGAGGCATGTTATTTTGCTCAACTTGAAATGATTCGCAAGTGGAACACTAACTGGTTTGGCATCACTTATGTTGAATCTCTCAAGTACCCTTTCAAAGTACTTCACTTGAGATAACCATAACCATAATCTGTTGAGTCGGCCCTAAGTCTTTCATATCAAATGACTTAGAAAGTTTTTTCTTCAGCTGATTAATCTTGATTGCATATTTTCCAATGATCAACATGTCATCTACATATAGTGGAAGAGCAATGAAAATACCGTCTTGAAGTCTCTTGATGTATACGCACTCATCTGCAATTGTCTTCTTGTAGCCTTGACTCTTCATACATGAGTCAAACTTCTTATTCCACTGCCTTGGTGCTTGCTTCAGACCATACAAGTTTTTAAATAACTTTCACACAAGGTTATCATATGAAACCTCAAAACCTTATGTCTATTGCATATAAATTTCTTCTTTCACATCTCCGTGAAGAAATGTTGTCTTCATTCATATTTGCTGCCAAGCCAAGTATAATCGAATTTAATTCATCTTGAAAACTGGTGCAAAGATCTCGTCAAAATCAATTCCTTTCTTCTGTTGAAACCCTTTGACTACTAACCGAGCTTTGTATTTCACCACTTGTTCACTTCCATCCTTATTTAACTTTAACACCCATTTGTTTTTCAATGCCTTCTTCCCTTTAGGAAGTTCCACAATCTCATAAGTTTGATTTTTCTGCAAAGATTCCAATTCTTCCTGCATCGAAACTAGCCATTTTTCTTTATCCTTATGAGATATAAATTATTGGAAACTCTATGGTTCTCCATCTTCAGTAAGCAATAGGTATTCGGATGATGAATACTTTCTTGATGGTATATGGCCTCGTTCATATCTACAAACGGTTTGTACCATCTGAGAAGAACTACCATCATCTATATCTTGTGATGGTCCTGGCCAGGTGGGTTGGGGCTCCCCTTTCCCTGCACTCTGTTCTATTTCCTCATCTTCTGTTGAAGCTTCTTCTGGAATTTCGTCATTGTTTCTCCTGAGCAACTCTGGTGCTACATCTAAAACTTGAACTCCTTTATCTGACTTTTGAGACATTATGAGATTTTTAATATCTTATATTATCAATTATTCATGCAAAACCACGTCTCTATTTTTTATCACCTTTTTCTCTTTAGGATCCCATAAACTGAACCCAAACTCTTCATTTCTATAACCAACGAAAATGCATGGAATGGCTTGTATCGAGCTTCTGCCTGAGCTCCTTAGATACATGTGCATATGCTACATATCCAAATACTCTAAGATGTGAGTATGTAAGATCCTTACCTGTCCAAATTCTCTCCGGAACTTCAAAATTGAATGGTACGGTAGGTGATCGCTTTATAAGATAACACGCGGTGTTGATTGCTTCTCCCCAAAATGGCTTTGGAAGCTTAACCATATTGAGCATACTTCAGAATCTCTCCATAATGGTCTGATTCATTCTTTCAGCAACACCATTGTGCTGAGGGGTGTGTGGTACTGTCATGTCGAATGCCTTATGCTCTGCAATATGCATCGAACACCCTGGAAGTATATTTGCCTCCATTATCAGATCAAAGACACTTTAGTTTCTTTCTTGTTTCACGTTCCACCATGATGTGAAATGACTTGAAGCACTCATACACCTCGTCCTTCGGCTTTAGGAAATACACTAATACCTTTCGAGAAGCATCATCAATGAACATCATAAAGTATCTACTCCTGTCGTTGGTTTCAACCTCCACACGACCGTAAACATCATAGTGTATCAAACTTAACAACTCTAATATTTTTGTTGACGTGAAATCAAATGAGACTTTATGTTGCTTACCGAATAAAAAATGATTGCAAGAACCCAATGCGGTGTTCTTGTCGACATTTATAAGCTTTTTATTCATGAGGGTAATCAACCCTTTCTCACTTATGTTGTCGAGTCTCTGTTGCTATAGATCTTAAGAGGCATCCTCTGCAATATTGATGCTGTCTATGCTTATCCTCACATGAGTCTTGTACAACGTGTCACAAATATGTCCTCGAGAGATTGTCATAACACCCTTTGAAAATTTCCATGTGCCTCTACTAAAATGATTTTCATACCCTTTATTTTCAAAGGATATAACCGATAGTAGATTAAGCCGATGATCTGGTACATGTCTGACATCCTTCAGTGTTATCAAACTCCCAATACTCGTCTCTACTTGGACATCACCAATTCCTACTATCTTAGAGGAATTGGAATTACCCATCTTCACTGTTCCAAAGTCTCCAGCTTAGTATGTTGTGAAGTAGTCTCTATAGGGAGTTACGTGGTAGGATGTTGCAGTATCTACCACTCATTCTGTGTCTTCTCTTGAGACTTGAAGGCATGTCTCCTCATGGGTATACAACACTACATCACCCGAGACCATGATTAATATTTCACCTCCCTTATTCTTTAGTCGAGAACTGCCCTGGCCTTGCTCCTCTAGCCATTTGAAAAAATTCTTCTTCATATTACCTTCTTTACCGCAATGATTGCAAGTATAAGTGGCTTTTCTGCCATGTGATGATCTCCCCTGACTTTTGCCTCTATTGTACCATCTTCCTCAACTACTTTGTTGTTATCTTCCTCTATTTTCCGTCACAAGCACATGAGTCTGCTCTATGCTCATGTCCTTTCTTCTTGATTCTTCATTGAAGAGTGCATCCTTAACCATAGTCAAGGTAAGTTTGCCATCAAGAGCGGAATTGCCGAGAGTAACAACTAATGTTTCCTAGCTATCAAAAAATAAACTAAGAAGTACTAGAGACTGCATTTTGTCTCCAAGTGGCATTTCAACATAAGATAACTAATTTACCAGACTCTGGAACTCACTGGTATGCTCGGAAACAGATTTCCACTCTTGAGCTTCATATTGACAAGGCGTCTCATTAGTAGGGCCTTGTTCTGAGCGATCTTGGCCTGGTACATGTCCTCCAACTTCTTCCAGAGGGCATAAGCATCTATTTCTTGTGCAACATGGTGGTAGACACTATGATCAATCCATTTTTGGATTTGACCAATAGTTATTTTATTCATCTTCTTTCACTCCAAAGACTTGGGCAAGTCAGGGTTGATACCCATCAACTCCATTGGATCAAAAAGATCTTTACCGTTGAGGAAATCTTCCATTCGAGGTTTCCATAGGGTGTAATTTGTAGCCGTGAGCATAATCATAGCCCCATCAGATGAAGTTGACTCTTTTGTGGTCATTTTGACCTTTCCAATATATCAGAGGACAAACTCAAAAATCAGGCAGTACTGTTACATCCAGAATGGTCAAAAATGATAGAGTACTTACTTCTAGGGTCAAAATCAATTTTTGAAAAATTATAGGTGAATTTCATAATTTTCAAAACTTGAAGGACCCATATGAAAATTTTAATAAATTAAAAATTTGCAAAACATATTGTTTTCAACCTCAGAATGATGCGATTCCTTTTTTTTTCACAATTCTTTTACAGTCCGTATGATGGTATTCGATGACCAATTTTGTCGTTCAAATATATCAAATCGATCCTCTTGATGAGATGAATGCAACCAAGTTGTCGTATCTCAATTCTGAGCCACTCGTGAAAACCCCCAAAAACTATGCGAACGAAAACTTAATCAGTCAATGGCTCTGATACCACTTGTTGGGGATTAAGGATCTGTTTACGATCATATTTAAGACAAGAAAACTTCTAGTACTTTCAAGAATAGAAAAGAACGAGATTACAAACTCATTTATACAAAAACAAAACTCAAGAAATCTCTCTAGGTTTACAACTCTGGTGGTTGTTCTTCTTTTGGGATGAATGACAAAAATGGATGAAGCTCTCTATTTATAGATTCATCTATTGCCTAGATATTTCACTTGTGAAACTGCGAAGATAAGAGATTCNAAAAATGGGGGGGGGGGGGGGGGGGGGGGAGGGTAAGGAAGATAAACCTACACATTTGAGTGAGTTTGATGCTCTGTTGTAGAGAGTCCAGGCAATGCCACATTGTGAGGTTGTAGAAGTCCAAGAATCATCAACAAGGCAACAAGATGAAGAAGAGTGGTTTAGAACTTGCAGAGAGGGTATAATGAGATTGGTATGTATCGTTGGATTAGGTTGTTGTTGAATAGGCGAATGTGGAGTAGTGTAAAAGTCATGTCGAGTGTTTGTGGAGGCGGTGAAAGCGTTTGCCCACAGTTGTGTATCTTGAATGGCTTAATTGATGAGAGATGGTATTGGCCAGCGACAATTGTTAAAGGAAAGATCATTTCTCGCTTTCCAAATTCTCCAAGAGATGGCACTCATCAAGGGTATACCGTCTGGATCTAATGATATAAGATGGGAAAGGGTGTTTAAAAGGTTTGGTTGGATGTTTTGGGTAGCTGGTAAGTCTGTTCTTATTAGTGATAATTCTCATATCTCCCGGCTCACTCGACATTCAAATAGTAGATGGTGAGTAGACTCATCATGATCACCACATAGTAAGCAGGTAGGCGTAATTGGTAAACCACATATAGTGAGGTTAAGTAGTTTGGGCAAACCATGTGAATGGCTCTCCACCAGAAATATTTAATTTTTGGAGGGATAGGACATGTACAAAGAGATTTGAAAGGGATGGCGTGCATGGGAGTTTGCGGAAGTACCATTTATATAAAGTGGTAAGCTGACCAAACGGTGTATTGGCCAGTCTGTGTAAATGGCCATGTTATAGTACGAGACTTTGTTCAGTAAGGGGCGGAGGGACAAAATTCTTAAATGATCATATAGATGTATAAATGCTCTTATTTTTACAATGTTCAAGGATGAACCGCCTGGGGAGAGAAAGAAATTGATTGTGGTTGATAATGTTAAAGACTTTATGGTAAGGAGTTGCGGTATACAAACGTTGGTATGCTGATATGGAGTTAATCAAGGGTCCTGAAATGCACAGATGAATTGACCATTTCCTAATATGAATTGGAAGCCAGTTTTGATACGTTAAAAGGTTCAAAAAATATGTTCCCTAGCATAGATATCCTCATCTATCTAGACGTGATCTTATCATCGACCTAATTTCATCGCGGCTTCCTCCGAAGATGAAACAAAGGCGATTTGGATTTTCTTCGACATCTTATAAGCTCTGTCTTCTACTCTTATTTAACTTAATTGGTGTATGGATTTACTACCGTGATAAGTAAAGAGAATCATCGTCCGATTGATTTTAATATACGAAGAACAAAGATGAGGGACCAACTTATTTCGCATGGGACGAAGTTTCTTTCTTCTTCATTCTCCATTGTTGCTCATTCTTATTCTCCATGAAAATTGCAACTGAATGAATGTCGTTGAATTTGTAAAGTTCATATTCTGAAAGAGACAAAGACAAAGAATGATGTTGATTTTAACAAAAGATCTAAGCATAGTTAGTTTGCTACATTTTAGGAGTATTGATTTAGTGGATTCAAATTATTATTGCTTTGTGTTTGTGTTTCATAGACAATATTTTCGTTGCCGGATTTGATTTCACACTCGATTCATGTAAGAGCTTCTATTTTTGTCGTGGTCAATAAATTTGGGAAAATTATAACAAAAGTATAATGGTCATTTTATCACTATTTTTAGTGGTATATTTGAATAGAATTTTGCCAATGGTATATTTGTGATATTACTCGGTTTTAATGCATAATAGTGGGCATTTATGTCTGCTATTCTGCATTATTCCGAGTGTTTTCCTTGCAAATTTGGTGTACTTTCAGGATTCTAGGTGTTCAGGTCGTTTTGGAGTTTAAAGGAGCATTTCAGAGCATTTCAGAGCTTTCAGAAGTATGAGATAAGTGAAGAAACAAATGCACGATCGGGCAACACTTGTGCCTGGTCCGGAACTTCCTCCTGGTAGAATTTGGCTTGACAGATCGATCGTGCATCAGAGAGAACGATCGGGCAATATTTCAAAGTGTCCGATCGGGCATTGAGAGGTCGATCGAGCACTTCTGCCGAGAAGAACAAGAAGATTTCCAATTTTGCACCCAAATCCTCAAGTTTATCCAATTTCTTTATTTTAGATTATTTTACTTCTTAGACTATAAATACATTATGGTTTTAGAACTAAGCTTTATTTTATTTTGGAGAGAATTACATAGGGAGAAGAGATTCAGACCTTTGTACTTGGAGAAGAATTTCTGAACCCTTTCTGTTATATCTCTATTTATATTATTATGTGTTCCTCAAAGATGTTTATTTGTGTTTGCTTGTCAATGTCTGAGTAGTTCACTAGTTAGGTTTTAGGGTTTCCTAGGGAAATCAGGTTTTGATTGTTAGATTTATCATAAGGGGATAACAATTATTAGGTTCTTAGTCTAGACTTGTTATTAATGCATGAATTAGACTGGCCATCTAGTTTATTGAAATTAGAATAATCAACAAAAAAATATTTGGTTTAGAAGTTGGATTTAGTCTAGATGAATAAGTGTTCTTGCGTGCTAGAGTATTTTCTTGAATACTTGTGAACAACTAAGTCTAAACTGTAATGCATGATCAATTATTTAAAAGACGGCGAGAGTTTGTTTCAAATAATTTGAGCATAGGGTTTAATACTCTGAAAAGAGATTATTCCATCATTGTCTTTCATGTTGAGAACTATCTTCAAAGAAAAATCCCTGCACGATAATTTGACTTTTAAAACCTGACTACCTGATGATTCTGAATTTTCATGGTTCTTACATATCACTTAGCATCAATTCTAAGGTTTTTAGGCGTGCATACATCACATTTATAGTTGATTTTAGTAAGTTTGTGATTTTTAGGACTTTTGCATTAGAATTTGCATATGCACGCATTTTGGAGATTTTTCAAGACTTAGTTTTCGGGAAGGATTTGTGAGATTTCAGAAAGGCAGCACTTAACATGGAATGGAGCATCACTTAGCGTGGAATGGCCTGGCACCAAAACTGGAGCTATCTCCTCTATTCCTGGATCGATCTCTACCTCACTCAGATCGATCTGACCACTTCGTCTGGATCGATCTCACCAAGCTTCACACTGCAACATCTGGATCGATCTCAATTCACTCCTGGATCGATCTCACCTTGTCCCATCACATCTCCATATCGATCCCACACTCACCTAGATCGATCTCTCTCTATCTCTCTCGGGACAATTTGTGAAATTTCTGAAGAAGCAAAGGAATTGGATGAAACGGAAGTTGAGCTAAGTTTGGATCTATCACAACCTGAAGACTAGATCGACCTCTCTTGGCAACACGATGCATGGATCGATCCCAGAACCTTGCCTGGATCGATCTCATGTACTTAACTTCAGGATTGTTCCCACTCTCAAACTCGTCTCAACTTGGATCGATCTTGATGCTTACGTCCAAGCTCTAAACACTTTAGATCGATCACGCACCAGCTCAAGCTCCGACCCGACCAACTCAATTCCGGATAGCACCTGAACCAAGACCCAAGATCCAAGACAATTATTAGCTTTTGTCTTTAGTGCGAATTAGGGATTTCCTCTGCACACTATAAAAGCCCTAATTCGCCTCCTTTTGCAAAGGTCTTGTTTTTCTTTCCTTTTTAGGTTTTGTCTTAGGTTTTTTATTCTATTTGTTGTTCTTCACGTTCTTGGTGTAAAAACCAGATTTCTTTTAAGTTTCAAGTTAATCTATTATTTTTCCTTTACTTTCGTGCTTAGCTTTAGGTTGCTGTTTAGCTGGTGCATATTGATCTACGTTCTAAGCTTTTAATCTTCTTTTTTAGTTTGTTCTTCATCTCTGTTTTTACTGTTTAATTGCTGTTCTTAGTTTCTGGGTTTGTGTTCTTATTGTTCTTCATCTGTTTAACATTAAATCTGCATGTTTAACTTTGAGGTCATGATTTATGTTTTCTCTGTTTTCATTTCCATGAGTAGTGAGTAGTCCATTAAGTTCCTGAGGATGGGGTAGACTAGGGTTGATGTCCTGGGTTCACCTTAGTACCTAAGCTGTTTGTCTTTAAATCCTTTATGTTTCACCTGCACGTAATGTTAATTGTATTTCTTCCTGATGAGGACAAAAAACCCACTTTTCGGCTCTTCAACACTTGACAGTGATTCATTGAAGATGTCAGGAACTAGGTGATTTCATAGATCTGTTTCCCCTTCTAAGGGATTAGTTGTTTGGGAAGCTTATTGGCTATAGTAGAATGTTGTTCATGCCTGATCAATAGTTACTGTCTTTAACGAGAGTTAAGTCTGTAGTTGCTTTGCTTGAAATTGATTGCCAAGGGATTGGAATTAGTTGCTTATGTTTCTACTGTCTAGGGATTAGCTCATTGTGTGAGGTATGTTAGGTACTTAGGTAGTTCAGGATAGATCCTTAGTCAATTCCCCTCATTGATAACATCAAAGCTCTTGAACGGGAACACTCTTGGGCAAGACGTGAACACGAACGTGCAGAACACTTGAGACGGTTAAACTTACAAATGGCAGAGAACGCTGACAAAGATAACTAGAACACCATAGGTGCTGGTGACAACCCCAACACTCACACCATCAGACATGGAATCAGTCCACATGCAGTCCAGAACAACAAATTCGAGATCAATCATAGTCTCATTGCAATGGTGCAGAGCAACAAGTTCCATGGACTACCTATGGAAGATCCACTTGATCACCTCGACGAGTTCGATAGGTTCTGCAGCCTCACAAAGATAAATGGTGTGAATGAAGATGCTTTCAAACTACACCTCTTCCCTTTCTCTTTGGGGGAGAAGGTACACCAATGGAAGAAGTCACTCCCCAGGAACTCCATCACAACCTGGGATGTCTACAAGAAGGCATTCATTGCAAAGTTCTTCTCAACTTCACGAACCGCACGCTTGAGGAATGACATTTCAGGGTTTTCATAGAAGAATGTTGAAACCTTCTCTGAGGCCAGGGAGCGCTTCAAGAACTACAGTATGCAATGCTCCCATCATGGTTTCAGCAAAGCTTCCCTGCTCAGCACCCTCTACAGAGGTGCCTTGCCTAAGATCAAAATGTTGCTAGATAATGCAAGTAGTGGGAACTTCCTCAACAAAAGTGTGGATGACAAATGGGAGTTGGTAGAGAACCTAGCACAATCTGATGGAATTTACAGTGAGGACTATGATATAACACCTCGAGGTAGTTCTACTTCTGATGATAGCACAAAGAAGGAGATAAGGGAACTAAATGAGAAGTTGGACAGGTTACTCCTAGGTCAACAGCATCAAGTTCACTTCATATATGATGAAGAACAATTTCAGATTCAAGCTACTGAAGCTCACCAGTAAGAAGAACTGTGCTATGTTCAGAACCAAGGGGGTTTCAACAAGGGGTACTTCAACTACTCTAACAACCCTGGTATTTCTTAAGAAGCAATAACGTTGCTAACCCACAAGACCAAGTGTACCCACCTCAACAACAGAAGAACTCTCAACCTTTCAACAACTACAACCAAAACAGAGGTTACTTCCCAAATCAGCAACAACAAAGTGGTTTTCAACAACCACAACAACAACACCTTACTGGTGCACCTCCTGGTTTCTATCTAACCAACCTCCTGCTCAAACCTTCAACATTGAAGCTACGTTACNAAAAACTTCTCCAAGGCCAAGCTACTTATGCAATGGAGACATCAAAGAAGTTTGGCGAAATCCAACACAAAATGGATACATCCTTCGCTGCAATCTACTCAAAGATAGAATCTCTGAACTCCAGGATCACCACTCTTGAAGGAAAAACCGCATCAACTTCAACTTCTGTGACTGGTCATCTAC
>OVBE01013655.1:0-12563 GCA_900406425.1 Iberis pinnata | reverse complement strand
AAATGTGAATTCACCAGCATTATCAAATCTGACTTTCTTAATTTGATAATCATAAAATTGGGCTCTCAGTTTGATTATTTGAGTTAGGATTCTAGCAAATCCCCGATTTTGAGACGATAACAGACATACATGTGACCATAAAGTAGTGAAGTAGTCCACATGCTGGATGTATTAATCTACAAATGTCACCTTGAATGCGTTCAATGAACTTTGGTGATTCTTTATCGATTTTGGTTGGAGATGGCCTTATAATCAATTTCCCAAGAGCACATGCTTCAAATGTCATTTTATTTCCTTCATTTATTTCACAATTTTTCAATGAATGACCATGTGAGCTCTTTATGATTTTTGGCATCATACTAGTGCCTGGGTGACCAAGGCGTTCATGCCATAATTTGAAATTTTTTTGATTTCCTTTGATCATGAGATTTGACTCTATTGGATTTATATAAGTGTGATGCAAACCAGATGGAAGTTCTGGGAATTTTTCGAGTATAACTCGTTTGCCTTCTTTATTGGAAATAACATACATATACTTCTTTCCATTCTCAGTTCCAGACTGAGTGTCATATTTTTGGAGGTATATGTTTTCAAAGGTCAACAAATTTCTTTTAGAATTTGGAGAATATAAGGCATTATCTATGGAAATTATTATTCCATTAGGCAATATAAAACTGGCTTTACCAGTGCCTTTAATTACGTCTGTAGGACCTCATATTGTATTCACAATAATTTTGGTCAATTTCAAATTAGAGAAATATTACTTATCCTTCAGAATAGTGTGAGTAGTTCCACTATCTGGTATACATAATTCTCTGCTAATTTCCTTGGATGTTGTTCCAGTTGTTTAGTTATCCATTTCTGAAATATATATATAAATGTCAATAAAATTTATTGAAACCAAATCAGACTTTATTTATTGAAGATAAAACACACCATAGTTAAACATCATTATTAAAAAAACATTTGAAATACATAGTCATTATTAATGGCATATTGGAGACTATATATTCGTTAGTCTCATTACATGCAACTCGATTATCAGTGTGGTTAGCCCCACCAGAATCATTGGCAAAATCAGCAACAGTATTGAGGTATAATGTACCCTCGAAGTGTTATATCAAATTCACTTCAGGATATGATTTAAATTTAGTAGGCTGAATCATATGATTCTTAACGAGGATTTCATTGTTTTTCTCCGTTATTAATAGCGCTACAATCAAATCTGAAAAATTGGTATAACCACGCATCTTGTACATCTGTTTCAGGGTAATGTGGCTTTTGTGGAAAGTTGTGTAAGTCTTTTCAAGCATTTGAGCTTCAGTTACACAACACCTCAATTTTGCTACAATTCTCAACATGGCTAAATTGTAGTTCATGACTTTCTCAAAGTCTTGGAACCTTAGAGTTTGCCACTCGTCTCTAGCAAGTGGAAGTGTTTGATGATTGAAACAATCTTTCAGAGACATATAGAGCTCTTTGGGATCTCTAATATATGCATAGTCATGCATTATGATTTCATCTAGGTGTCTCCGAAGGAAAATCACCGATGTAGCCTTTTCTCGAGCAGTCGAATTATTTTTCTCTTTTATGGTTTCAGATAAACCCATAGATTCCAGTTTTAATTCGACATTTGATTTCCAAGACATGTACTTGACTCCAGTAATATCGAGTGCATGAAATTGGAATTTCTCTTTATTAGCCATTTGTATCTAGAATATAAAATAAAACTTTATTAGATTTTTAATTTTAAAATGAACGGCTTACATTAATCATTACAGAAAAAAAAAAAATATACAGTGAACACGATTAAACTTATATTCCTAATTTTTCGCTACCGGTAAATTCTCCAACAAAAAAACCGCATATAGAAATAATAATCATGAAAAATACAACGATTAACATCAAACCAAAAAAACTCCTGAGAATGAAACATTTTGCGAAATTTCTTGAGAAGTAATTTGATTGAAGATAAAAATATTTGATGAGATAAAATGGATGAAATGGGAGTGTATTTATAGATAAACATATATTGTTCATAACCCTTAGTAAGTGTAGAATTGTTTTGAAAAATTTCTTTGTGACCGTTGGTAAAAGTAGAGGAGTTATAAAATTAATCCGGAATTTTAAATATGCAATCAGAAAAATTCACCAAAATCTTCATATTAGAGAGTTATATATATTAAAAATAAATAAATATTAAGGAATAAAATAAGTGCATTAAAGATAAGAACTCGGTAGGTTTTTCCATCCCAAGTATAAACATAATTAATATAAAAGTCATCCATAAGTAGAAGGTGTAAACAATAAATAAATAACTATGGTGTTAAAACATCCATATAAAAATAAAATAAATTATGGTGTTGGAACATCCATATTGAAATAAACAGATTATGGTGTTGGAACATCCATATTAACAGTAAATAAATTATGGTGTTGGAACATCCATATTGACAGAAATAAATTATGGTGTTGGAACATCCATATTAACAATAAATAAATTATGGTGTTGGAACATATTAACACTAAATAATGTAGAACCGTCCATAAATAAGAGGTATAAAAGTAAATAAATAAAAATGTAACGAGGCTAAAAGACGTCTGATATCAACTAGTTTAACGGCAATCTAATTAGAGGCATTTTGTTATTTTTTCCTAAAATAATATATATATTTTTTGTGATACTGAACACTATAAGATATATAATAAAAACTAATCATTCACATTCTCGGGAATAATGTAAAATAATATAATGAGTTGAAACTAGCTAAATATTATTTTAATATTATTCACATTCTCGGGAATAACGTAAAATGCCAATCTCTACAATATTTGAATTTTTTTCTAATGCATATTTCAATTTAATATAATATTGTTAATATTAATTAGTTATATCACAACCGTTGTGTCTTTTCTTTATATTAAAAACTGAGTAATTTTTGAAATACCATTAAAAGAAGTTAAAATTCCAAAAATATCACACATTTCCTCAAGTTCTATAAATACCACACACTCCCAAATGTTCTAAAAATACCACAAAAATAAAAATGAAATTTTAAGGGTTTAAAATTTAAAATTTTGGGCTTGGGTTCATTAGATAGAGTTAAAGGTTTCGTTTTGAATATGGTAGAGTTTGGTTTTGGGGTTTTAAGATTCAAATTATAAAATTTAAAGATATTTCAAATTTGTGATATTTTTGGAACAAAAACATTTGTATGGTATTTTTGGAAAAAATTGTAGTATTTTTGAAACTTTTGGGAGTGTGTAGTATTTTTGAAATAATCATAATTTTTTGTGCTATTTTTAAGAATTCTCCTATTGAAATTTATTTTCTTTTTAAAGATTTTAATATTTATTAATTAAATAAGCGAAAATAAGAAAGAAAACAAGTAAACGCTCAACTTGTGATAAGCATAACATGCGAAGAGGGCACACAACCTTTAAACTTGGAGTACATGCCACCATAACTGGTAAGAAGAACATAATTTCTCAAAATATAGAAAATAAGAAAACTTTTACAATATTCTTCGATACTACTTGTTGATACTAGGTATAGCACCTGCGCAAAAAGCCCATTTCGACTTAAGGTCCAAATGGACACCGACATCAAGATGAGAAAGAGGGCTTAGAAGGATAAAACCTAGATGGATCGATCTGACGAGCTAGGCTTTCGAGCTCGAAGCCCATTAGGTTAATATATGTAATTAGGGTTTTTAAGCATGTATTTCTACTATACATACCCATGTAATTACTCCGAAAAAGATATATGAAATTCTCCCTAAGATTACTCTAGTTTTTTACCCACAAAATCAAAGACCTAAACCTAATTGTTAAATCTTAATTCAACACTATTTTATAGGAATGTGAACAACATCACTTCTTTCTTTCCCAAGTCAATACACTTCTTTTATAATTAATTACAATAATTAGTAAAATAATATATATAATCAACTCTTATAATACAAATTTTCATAATTATATATAATTGAACTAAAAAACATAAATATTGCTTTTTAATTATTTGGCTAAAGCTATTTTTTCCTAAATCAATACACTTAACTTGAGATTCTCACTATAAAATGGCATTAAGTGCTAAAGTACTTAAAAACACAAACTCCTTCAAACAACCATTGTTATCTATCTTCTTCAATCTATCAATAACCTATCTCAGACCACTTTCAAGAGCCCTTAACAACTTACCCTAAACAAGTTTCAACTAAAGAATTACAAGAAGTTAATGAGAACTTGGTGAGCTTGCAAGCTGAGAGTATAGTGACCAATGTGGCTTTCACTATGGTTCTTAAAGCCACCTTGGAGCTTGGAGTAATCGACACCATAGTTGATGCAGGCGACGGCGCATGGCTCTCACCATATGAGATAATAGTTGGTCTTCCAACCAAACCTATGAACCCGGAGGCACCGATCTTGCTAGACCGGATGCTGCGATTACTAGTTAGCCACTCGATCTTGAAGTGTCGTGTGATCGAAACCGGTCCAACCGGAGATACAAAGATGGTATATACAGCCGAACCGGTTTGCAAGTATTTCTCGAAAGATAGTAATGGTTGTGGTTCTCTTGCGCCTTTGTTCATCGTGCAATTTAGCCAAGTCGTTTCCAAGGCTTGGTAAGTGTTTCGCCTCTTTCACTAACAAAGAAAAATCAAACCACGTTAATCTTCAGTTATACGAAATCAGTTTTAAATTAGCTAATTAAACCGATTTACAAAATAAAGGTTCTACGTTGTAATACATATGAAAAGACTCTTCGTTAAAGAAACAAAAAGAAAAGGAAAAGACTCTATACTCCTTCATACAATATATGGACATGCATGAGTTATTGTATTAACTAGAAACATATAGTAATTTTATTAAAATATCACAATATAAATAATGATAATATCATAATAATTTTTTTTTTTTGTAATATACTATTATGATATTATATAATATTTATGTATATATATTTACATATTTTTATTTTAGAATTTAATATATACTTTATCATCTCATTATATATATAAAATTAAAATTAAATGAAAAATATTTCCAGATTAACTAGACAAATGGAATATATATTAACAAAATAATTATATATTTTTAAAAATATATTCATATTCGAAAAAGCATTAGTTTTGTATGTCAAAGAGTTTGTAAAATATAATAAATTCTTAGTTTTTATAAAAATAACATCTATACTATATGCCATATTATAAAATTTAAAATTATAACATGATTTTGTTAAAAGAAATAAAACATAGATTAATTATAATAACAATTATCTAATTAATATTATAAT
This sequence comes from Iberis pinnata, assembly GCA_900406425.1. Classification (NCBI taxonomy): domain Eukaryota; kingdom Viridiplantae; phylum Streptophyta; class Magnoliopsida; order Brassicales; family Brassicaceae; genus Iberis; species Iberis pinnata. Next base: position 7,267 of record OVBE01013655.1, on the reverse strand, counting down.
ATTTAAAACTAACACTATATATATATATATATAAACTCGTGAATATATTACCTAAGTAAAGATGTTTTAAATTTTGTAGGACAAAATTAAATGATATGATACTAGACGGAAAAGATGCATTCAGTAATGCCCATGGCATGAAACTTTATGAATATATGGGTTCAGATGCAAAATTTGCTGAAATGTTTAATCGCGCTATGTCGGGACATTCCATCATGGTTATGAAGAAGGTTTTAGAAGTGTACAAAGGATTTGAAGATGTCAACACTTTAGTAGATGTAGGAGGAGCAACTGGAACCGCATTAGGTCTAATAACTTCTAAGTATCCTCATATTAATGGTATCAATTTCGACTTGGCTGAGGTTGTAACTCATGCTCACTTTTATCCAGGTACAAAACTACTTGATATTATTTGATAATATTGTATTTGGAAGTGCTATATTTTATAGATACATCTTAAAAAATTTCTTTTGTTTAATTTTTCTAATTATAGGAGTCGAGTATGTTGCAGGAGATATGTTTGTAGAAGTTCCAAAGGGAGATGCCATCTTTATGAAAGTAAGTAAATATATGAGAAATTTAATTGTTTTTAACTCAAAATAAATTGGCAATAAGTATATTGATTCTATGCCTTTTTTATCTTATTTTTATTAATTTCTAATATGAACTAATTTTTAGGGGGATAATAAAAATAGAGTAATTTCATGAAATACCATCAAAAGAAGTTAGAATTCCAAAAATATCACACTCCCAAAAGTTCCATAAATACCACACACTCCCAAATATTCCAAAAATACCACAAAAATAAAAATAAAATTTTAAGGGTTTAAAATTTAAAATTTTGGGTTTGGGTTCAATAAATAGAGTTTAGAGTTTATTTTTCAAGGGGGTAGGGTTTGTTTTGGGATTTTAGGATTCAAATTATAAATTTTAAAGCTATTTTCAAATTTGTGGTATTTTTGGAACAAAAACATTTATATGGTATTTTTGGAAAAAATTGTGGTAATTTTGGAACTTTTGGGAGTGTGTGGTATTTTTGGAATAATCCTAATTTTTGTGCTATTTTTGAGAGTTGCCTATAAAAATATCACTTTTAGTTTTAGTTTTAGTTTTAAAATACCAAACTCTTAATTATTCAAAGAATACCACTAAAATGTTTTTTTTTCCAAAAATATCAAAATTTTAAAATAGTTTTTAAAATTTAAATTTAAATTTGAACTCTTAAGTCCCAAAATCAATTCTTGCTTTTTCAAAACTAAACCCCAAAATTTAATTGGTGAACCCAAATCCAAAAACATAAATTTTGAATTTGATTTTTAGGTTTTTAATATTTTTGATAGAAACATATTTTAGTGATATTTTGGAACAATTAAGAGTGGTATTTTTGAAATATAAATTTATTTTTTGTTTTTACAATAATCGATGAAGGAGTGATATTTTTGAAATATAAACTTGCTTAATGGTATTTTTGATCAAATTATTATACTTTTTATTATATATGTTAACTGGTGAAGATTATATATTTGAGAATGATTAAATCAATTTTTGAAAAAAAAAAAAACAATTGTTGACAGTTGATACTACATAACTGGAAGGACGAAGATTGTATCAAGATTTTGAAAAATTGTTGGAAAAGTCTATCAGAAAAAGGAAAAGTGATAGTTGTGGATATGATTACACCAATAGAACCAAAACGTGCTGATTTTTACTCTAAGAATGTTTTTGGTATGGACACAATCATGTTAGCGCACTGTTCGGGTGGAAAAGAGAGATCTCTTTTACAGTTCAAAAATTTGGCTTTTGATTCAGGTTTTGTTCGTTGTGATGTAATTTGTCTAGCTTGTTCATGTTCTGTTATTGAGTTCCACAAATAATTTTGGAATTTATGAAAAAAATAGTGTGGTTTGGTAATATAAATAAAACTGTTATACTTTACCTATTTTATATTTATCAAACTAATAATGTTCGTATGTTTTGTTCTCACTTGCACAACACCGAAAATAATTCTCCGATAATTAAGTCACTCATCCTTGACTACTTTATTTTAAACACATTTAATTGTGAAGATTTTTAAAGTCACTCATCCTTGACTACTTTAATTTAAACACATTTATTTTAATCATATTTCTAGAATATGATTAAAAATTCTAATTTTTAAGAGTTTTTTTTTATAAAGGTTTTATATTATATTATATATTCTCCAAAAGCTCATTTACAATCAGATCCAAAATCTGTCCCAAAATCCAAAATCCCTAAACAACGGAAGTTGAAAAAGGGCTTCCTAAATCTCAACATGGGCCTAAGCCCATATTTGAAACCCTAGTAACCCTTGGTTTGTAAAACCGCCGCCGCCGATTAAGAGCCGCGGATCTCACCGGATTTTTCTCCCAGTGACCCGGCAGAGACTCCAAGCCTTGCTGACGTAAATACATCTACACCTTCCGATGACTCGACAGGGGCTCCGCCACCCGTCTTCAGATCCAATTATATCTCCTTTTCCCGATGGTTGAAGCCCCCGTTCCGCCACCAGGAGAAAAAGAACCCCTTCATGTCCGGCGAGTGGAGGAACTTCGCCTTGACGTCTTCCCTTCCATAAAGATTCGCCGTCCATACAAGGCACCGCAGTGAGATTTGGCCGGATCCCAATGCCACCTTGTTTCTTCGCCGCTTCTAGATCTCTGGTGAACTCACGTTGAGGAGGGATGGAAGGAAGGGACCGAGACCGAAAGTAAATGCATGGGAAGCTCGCCGCCACCAAACTCGGCGACGAGCCCGGGGGTGACGGAGCGATTGCTTGTGGCTCGAACAGTTGCTTTTAACTCGTCGCCGCTCCTCCTCTTTACAGGCCCCGGACTAGATCTGAATCTATTTTTGGGAGATTCGAAGGAGAGAGCAACGAGGGAGAGAACTTCAAATGATAATATTCGGATCTTTTTTAAACGTATGATTTTTTAGAATTTTCTATAAATTGATGTTACCTTATTATCATTGTTTATTTATCTATTTCACATATTGAGAATACATCAAAATTACTAACATTTTTTAGAAGTTGTGGGCAATATATAACCTATGATATTTCTCCACTATGGAAAAGTTAAAATTTATGGTAATACTTTTCTTTAGAGACCTCTTAAGAAAAATAATTTTTTCTTCTCAAAACGGCCATTCTATTACTCAAACTTGAGGTGGTCTGGTGAACCAGACCAGAACAGAACAACCAATGTAGTACAGATTCCTATGGAAGGAGCGAGCTAACTTAGCTAACGTATCAGACATTACATTTTTTTTCTTTAGGGACATACATTAAAGAAAAACAATGAAATTTCTCTCTCAATTTCTTGATCTCCTCAAGCTCTGTAGAGAAACCTGGCCATGCTTCCGGATCTTGCAACATAGAAATCAATTCCTTTCTATCCGTCCCAAATACTTGGCAGTTCGCTAGCTGTAGCATACATTCCATTGCCCAAGTTAGAGCCTCTACTTCCGAATGCAGGGGTGAAAGCCGTTGGTGTTGGTTCTTTGCTCCCATCAACTGAGTCTCTCCGTTGGAATTTATCCACGTCCAGCCACAACCACTAAAGAGTGTATTTTGTGTCCATGATCCATCTATTAAGCATCTCGCAGAGATTATATCATGTTCATGTTGTACTATCACCATTCTTTCTGGCTTCTTATTTGCTTGATGCTAAGGTTTACGTTCAGATTCTGCGTGTCGAACAGTTTCCAAAGGGTCTCTGTTTATTCCTTTAAAGAGCTTCTCGTTCCTTGCCTTCCAAATAAACCACATAATCCACGGATACGGGTCCACATCCAGCTCTGGGTCTTCAATATCATTTTTCCTCCAGAACAGATAATCGACATTAGTGTAATGACTTGTCATTGGGAATAGATTTGGCGGTGTAGGTGTTGTCGCATGAGCCCATGTTTGTAGAGCTGGAGGGGGGGGGGCATTCAAAGATTGCATGATTTATTGTCTTGTTTTCCGCTCCACACCTTGTACAATGATTATCACATCGCATATGACGATGATTTAGATTACTTGTCACCGCTAACTGTCCAGAAATCACTTGCCAAATAAAATGTTTTATTTTTGTCAGTGCATTAATCTTCCACACAAAGGCCTGAAGTATTTTAATGCTTGCTTCCTGTATTTCCATGTTCTCTAAAGATAACGTGGTCGCTACCCAGTATCCAGATTTAACTGTATACATCCCATTCTTCGTATAGCTCCAGCAATAGCCGTCATGGTTATAATCTTGGCTTATGGCCATTGATTTAATTAGCTCAATATTCTCATGGTAAATGTAATTCCCTAATAGTTCAGTATTCCATTGCCTCGGATTTCTGGTTATCAAGTCACTGACCAGCATCCTTGGATGAAGCACCGGAGCAATAGGCCGTGCCGGTCTTGCTGGAATTGTAGGGATCCACAAATCATCCCAAATCCTTATGTCATATCCATAATGTAANACCCATAGGATGGATTGTAAACATCGCTACTTCGCAAAGGGGAACTATATCGAAAATACCGTCCTCGTAAAACCCGTGCTAACAATGAATTTGGGTATTGGGCTAGTCGCCACAATTGTTTTCCCAATAACGCAAGGTTGAATTCATGAATTAACTTGAATCCTATCCCTCCATTTTCCTTTGGTCGACATAATTTTTCCCACTTCACCCAATGTATACCCCTTTTAGGAGGATTGGAGCTCCACCAGAATTGTGCTATGGCACCCGCTAGATTTTCACAAATCTCTTGGGGGAGCAATAATGTCGACATGACATAGGTAGGTAGGGCTAATAGTACAGATTTTATAAGCACTTCCTTTCCTCCCTTTGATAACCATCTCCCAGTCCAACTATTAACCCGATTGTTCAATTTGTCTTTCAAGAAGGAAAAGAGCCTTATCGAGCCACTTATATCCTCCGGAATTCCAAGATAGATTCCCATGCCTCCCTCATTAGTTATACATGTCGTTGTCCTGATTGATTGTTTCACCGATTCAGAAATTCTCTTACCAAAGAGTACCGAGGATTTGTCTAAATTGATGCATTGGCCTGATGCCTTCCCATAAAGCGCCAACACTTTCATTACTTCATCGCATTCACGGGACTCCGCCTTACAGAAAAATAGGCTATCATCGACAAAGAGAAGGTGGTATATCGGCGGGCTTGCGTGTGATACACGCATTTCCGTTATCTTCCCTTGATTCTCTGCCTGATTCATAAGGCTAACGAGTGCTTCCGTACATAAGATGAATATGAAAGGAGATAAAGGATCTCCCTGGCGTAATCCTCTATGAGGAATTATATTCCCTCTGGGTTGACCATTAAATAACACACGGTATCGTACCGATGTTATACATCTCATAATCCATCCAATCCATATAGTCGAGAAACCCATCTTCTTCATGACCGCTTCTATAAATCACCATTTTAGCCTCTCATTCTTAAGAAAAATAATTTAAAAGTGGTTAAAAATAACGTCTGATATATTTCTTTCATATTATGTGTGACAAAAAAAAATAACGCTGAAATTACTAATTTTTATAAACTTTATGGGATATAACCTATGATTTTTGTCCAATATAAAAATGAACAAATTATTGTAGTGTGATTCCGAGAATACTTAACAATAACAATGTTTTGAAACTAGTTGATTAACACTTTTAATATGTTTCTTTCATATTTTTACGATAAAGTCATATTTCTAATTTTGCTAGAATTTGTACTCCATTACCTATGATTTTCCTCAATTAATTTCTTTTTTTGATAGACTCTTTAACAAATAACAATAAACTGAACCTAGTTTATTGCCACTTTAATATGTTTATTGTATATTTTCTAAATAACATCAGAATTACTATTTTTTGTAGAATTGGTGAGCTATAACCTATGATTTCCCCAATATGAAAAATTTAGATTTATGGTAGTATGCTTCCTGAGAGACTACTTTACAATTAAAATAATTTAAAACTAGTCCATTATTATTTTTGATAGGTTTTTTTCTTCATATAATGCCAAAATTACTAACTTTTAATAAAATTTGTGGATTGTAGCCTACAATTTTATTTTTAATCTAATTTCAAAATTAATTAATGTTATGTCAGTATACTTACTAACTAGATTATGTTATAAAATCTATGTTCAAAATTATGGTATTGTAAAGAAATTTTTTGTATCATTATATAAATTTTTATATAATGACTATAAAATTTGTCGACAAATATAATATATAAATATCGAAATAAAAGTGTGATATATAAAGTATAAAATTTTATAATATAAAACGTACTAAATATACTATTATTTATTTTGTAAATTGGAAAATTTAAAATAGATAATATATATAGATAATTAAAAATATATGCTTGTTAAGATAAATAATCTTAATAATCTGGATTTAATAAACATATTTTAAATTTAAATCTATTAGTTCATATTATTTTAAATACTAACAACATTTAAATTATTTATTTTAAATGTTAATATTTTATATATTACATTATATTTTTATACTATATTTTTTAGAGAAGAAACTAAAGTAAATTTTTAAAGTTTAAATGAAATTAAAAAAAAATTTGTGTGTTGGATTTAGACTCATGGATAGAATATACATACTTGGGTTATCTTCTACCTTTTACCACTCTTGTTAACCCAAGTAGAATCCCCACCTTGAACTTTGCCTTCTTTCAAACTCTGAATTTACTACTGAGTGGCAGGACTTTTCATGGAATGAGCTTGGTAGAAAGTGTTAGGTTCGAACTGACATGAATGGGGTCTCATGTAGTTCTAGTCCATGCTTTTTGGACTAGATAGGACTAGGTGGGATTCGATTTCAATTTATGTGTTTTGAGTGGGAATGAAACAAAAAAGGGTATTGGTAGTTGGTGAAAATGGGAAGTGTTAAGGAAGAACCTTAGGAGATGAAATGAAAAAGAATGAGAACATGCTAGTAGAAAGTTTGAGGGAGCGTTAATGAGTATGGTTAGTAAAAAAGAAACATATGACACTTAATGTAAAAAGGGTAAAACCCAAAAGATAGTGCAAGTGAAAAGGTCCATAGCCATCAAGTGTTTAAGTAATGAAGTTCCTGAATTAGCTAGCAACAATGTAAAAAGAGAANGTCTCCTAAGGGTAACAAAGAAGAATAGAAAAATGGGAATGAAAATGGGTTTGATCACTTTAAGTTTCAAAAGGGTTGAACTAAGACGCATCTCTGGGTAGAATTAGGAAATTTTAGTTTCATTAGCATTGGGTAGATGAG
>OVBE01013654.1:0-12564 GCA_900406425.1 Iberis pinnata | reverse complement strand
CTCCTTTTCATCCTTAAGCTTCTTAAGAACTTGATCTTGATAAATTTGACTAGGAGTCAAAGGTAAGAATGTAATCTTTCTGTCTTGAAATTCGAATGAGTACTTGTTGGTATAGCCATTATGTATAACTTTTCTATCGAATTGCCATGGTTTTCCCAACAGTATGTGACTTGATCCCATGGGCAGAACATCACACATTACTTCATACTTTCACTAGCTGCATTAGTACAACTTCCTCCATCGATGACGAGGCTGCATACTTTGTCTTTAACAAAACATGGCGTGTGAAATAAGTTATCCCTTTGGTCGGTTTATTCTGCCTTGTTTTGAACACTCAAAGTTCTTCTTGCTACAAGCATTTCACCAACAACTGGTGCTTCTCCCTCTTCTTCTGGTTCAAAATCAGATTCATGTTCGGAAATGATGTCTCCATTGTTAAGCAACAAGAACGTCTTCTTGCTTGTAAATTCTTTGGCCATGTGACCCATTCCCTGACATTTAAAACATTTAAGACGATTGCTGCCACCATTTGAAGAAGCAATACCTTTACCTTTGTAATCTGGTTTAGGTACATCTTGCTTGTAGTAGAGGCTGACTTGTAGTCTTTGTTGTAAGATGGTTTATTGTCTTTGTAGTCTTTAGGCTTAGTTGATCTAGAGGTAAAGCTTGGTTTACTAGTTCTTCTTTTATTCTGAATTTCAATCAGCTCAGCTTTGTGTACCATCTCTTCAATATCTAGATAGGATTGAAGCTCTAGTTTATCTTGTATATCTCTGTTTAATCCTCTCAAGAATCTAGACATTGTAACTTCATCATATTCATTCAAAGCAGCTCTAATAAGAAGTGTCTCCATTTCTTGATAATAATCTCTAACTGAGTTGCTGCCTTGAGTGAGCTTTCTTAGTTGGTTTAGTAACTCTATGTTGTAGTGATTTGGTACAAACTTTCTTCTCATACAGGTTTTGGGTTGCTGCCATGTAGCAATGGCTGGATCACCACATCTTCTCTTAGTAATATTCAACTGTTCCCACCAAAGTAAGGCATAATTACTAAATTCAGAGACATCAATCTTCACTTTGTTGGGTTCATAAGTTCCTTGACAAAGAAAGTTGGATTCCATCTTCCTTTCCCAATATAAATAAGCTTCACGATCACTCTTGCCTTGAAAGGATGGAAACTTGATTTTGATATGATCAAGTTGTTGTCGAACATGATCTCTATTGTTTCTACCATGTCTATGACCTAACCTGCTCCGATCTGATCCTTGGTTGCTATAATAATCATCAGAACCTAGATTATTACGTTCTGCTTCTCTAGCTTCTCTTGATGATCTAGCCTCTCTTGCTTCTCTATCAATTCTAGCAGCTCCTGAAGGTGTAGGAGTATGTTCTGATTCAGAATGAGAATGCTCAATTCTTCTCTAAGTTGCTGAACAAGTCTTTGTTGAGATTCAAGCATCATCTGTTTGAACTGCTCCATAATCTCTGGACATATGGTCCTATTGGGCATGATTCCTATATCAAAAAACAAACTTGTAGTAAACAAGCACAATAACACCCAAAAACAGATTCAAAAACAGAAAACAGAACCGAAATCAAAACAGTTCTAGTTTCGTGCAATAGAAGTTGAAGGGTCAAACAAGGGTTCTTCACAAGTCTTATACAAACAAAGGTTTAGAAATACTTAGCTTTGATTCAAAGAGTGGTCTGATATCACATGATATGATCCTGATTCTATTCCCCTTGGATCTTTATCTTTGAATGAAGCTTTTTAGACAGAAACTCAACTTTAAGTGAAGAAAAATTTCTGGAACTTGATGGTAATGGAATATGGACGAAATAGAGATGAGAATGATGATAAAACAAACAAGAGATGTTGATCTTGTTTGAGAGTTGAATGGATTCTCAAAAGATTGCACTAGTAAGAGAAATCCAGAATTCGTGTGAGTTGGCTCTCACCACTTAGAATTGTTTTGAGTCAATATTATAAAGGTTTTAGAATGAAAATTGACTTATTTTATTGATAGATTTCAAGCACATTATATAGAAGAAGAGAAAGATACATGCACCTTCTCTTGGAAATAACAGAACAGTTTTAAATGCTGGAAATTAAATGAAAGCATGCAAAAGGTTGGTTGTTGAGTCTAACTTCAAAATTTAAATGCTTTCTAAGTATAATAGTTATTTTCTACTTGTTATTAAGTAATAACTAAGTAACTTAGGCAAAAGTGAATTATTAAGCCTCGTGAAAAACCTTTGCATAGAAAACCCATCGGGACAAAATCATGCAAAGGAAAAAAGTGCAAGATAACCACTTAGTTACTTCGTGTATTAACTTGATCTTCTTCATTTGCATAGGTGTAGATGTTGTAGATGTCACTTGGTGTCGAGTCTCCTAGCTGCATCCTCTTGAGTGAACTTTTGACTCCTTTAGCTAACTCCTTAGCCTTAGCTCTAGTGATCATTCCATCTGTTACTTTGAAAACTTCTTCTAAATCTTGCATCTCCTCTATCTCTTCACCTGTTGAGTCTCATTGTGAGTAGTTGGTTGGAATCACATCAATCAAGCTCCCTACTATACTGGTATAGGGAACTAAGTGCATAAACTCATATTCAGTACCCCATTATGCTATTATAAAAATTATCAATTTAAATTGAAAGTTAACAAAAGTTATTACTAACTTAGCCTCTGTCATTCTAAATTTCTCAATACATGATCCGGGTATTTTCCCTTTGGTAGCCTAAGTAGATTCTTTTTCATGTTCATGATTATTTTTATTCCTATGATTCTGGTACCTAGAGTCAAATATTTCATTTTAATATACCCTTCCCAAACTCTCCTTCAACACTTATATTTCCTTGATATCTTTTGATGCTACCAACATAGAATCACCATTAATTAGTATATAGAACATGTTTTCAATTTTGTTTCCTTTCCTGCAAACATGTGATTCATAAGAACTTCTTTGAAACTCTTGACTTTTTTCATGAAATGTTCAAACTTTTGATGCCATTATCGTTACTTTAAACCATATAATGATTTATTTAGTAACCAGACATGGTCATTCCTCTTAAGATCAACGAATTCCTCTGGTTGGTTCATATAGGTTGTCTCATCTAATGTTCCGTATAAGAATGCTATTTTCATATCTAGTTGCTCTAATATATATCAAAGTTTTCTACCAATGATAGGATTATCCTTATTGACACCACTATAGTATGTACCTTCAATATGTGTGAACCATTTGCAATTAATTTAGCTTTAAACCTTAGTTCTTCTATCCCTGGAATCTCCTATTTCCATTTGAAAATCCATTTAGATCTTATTGGTTTATGTTTGTCTGGTTTGGGATCAAGCTCAAATATAACATTCTTCTTCAATGATTCCATTTTGATGTGATTCCAACCAGCTACTCACAAGGAGACTCAACAGATGAAGAGATAGAGGAGATGCAAGATTTAGAAGAAGATTTCAAAGTAACAGATGGAGTGATCACTAGAGCTAAGGCTAATGAGTTAGCTAAGGCCAATGAGTTAGCTAAGGCCAATGAGTTAGCTAAGGCTAATGAGTTAGCTAAGGCTAATGAGTTAGCTAAAGGAGTCAAGAGTTCACTCAAGAGGATGCAGCTAGGAGACTCAACACCAAGGGACATCTACAACATCTACACCTATGCAAATGAATAAGAAGATCAAGTTAATACACTAAGTAACTAAGTGGTTATCTTGCACTCTTTTCCTTTGCATGGTTTTGTCCCAATGAGTTTTCTATGCAAATGTTTTTAACGACGCTTGATGATTCACTTTCGCCTAAGTTACTTAGTTATTACTTGATCAAAAGAGGGAAAATATCTTTTATACTTATAAAGCATTTAAATTTCGAAGTTAAACTCAACAACCAACCTTTTGCATGCTTTCATTTAATTTCAAGCATTTAAAACTGTTCTGCTATTTCCAAGAGAAGGTGCATGTACCTTTCTCTTCTTCTATATGATGTGCTCGAAATATATCAATGAAATTAGTCAATTATCATTCTAAAACCCTTATACTATTGACTCAAAACAATTCTAAGTGGTGAGAGCCAAACCACCAGAATTCTGGATTTCTCTTACAAGCGCAGTCTTTTGAGAATCCATTCAACTCTCAAACAAGATCATCATCTCTTGTTTGTTTTATCATCATTCTCATTTTTATTTCGTCCATATTCCATCACCATCAAGTTACAGAAAGTATTCTTCACATAGAGTTGTTATTCCGCACCAGAAGCTTCATTCAAAGATAAAGATCCAAGGGGAATAGAATCAGGATTGTATCACATTTGTTCCTTCATAGCTATTTGTCATTTTTTCCAATCTTTGTTCGTTAAGGCTTCTGCAACACGTTTAGGTTCCTTAATCTCCAAATTGTCAGAGCATTCCAATGCATAAACCTAGAAGGTGGTATGTGATCTCTCATAACCATGTCTCTTACCATAAAGTAATTACTTAAGTCATCTTGCTCACTCATAGAACTTGTAATCCCTACATTATGAACTAATCTTTTGATTATGTATATGAATCCTCATGTTTGACAAACTTCACCTAGGTATGTAGTTTTAGTTCTTCTGTATATGTCCTCTAGTGTTTGAGCTTGATTCTCGTATAAGATTACCTTCCTTTGTCTCCTCATCTATTTAGCCTGTATATCATCTTTATACACAGTTTCCTCCTGGAACACTACATTCCTACTCAATCCTTTCACCCCTTGAGGGTAACCCATAAAGTAGCCCTTCAATGCTCTAGGACTCACTTTATCCTCCATAGTGTAATCCGATGCTGATGTTAGAAATCTATTTATCAAGAAAACTGCAGTAGATGCTATTTCTGCCTAAAACCTTTTTCCCAAACTTTTTCAACTAACATGCTCTAACTTTGTTCATTATAATCTTGTTCAACCTCTGTTCTTTTGAAACTTTTTATTCTACACAAAGCATCAAACTTTTTAGGGAAGTTAACTTAAATAACACACATTTTAGTATAAATGACCAGAATCATACCATTTTGTATTCCGATTTTTTAAATGCCTAGTGTGCCGTTATATTACTTGTGACAAAAAAACATATTTACGGGAATGGCATTCGCCACATAAGAATTTACTGACGTGTATTGATGAACGCAGCCGTGAAGCGTTACTTACTATGATACAATTGATTTATGGTTATGTTGCAGCTGAATTACACCACCCAGCTGAATTAATAGAAATTGGCTGACTTACAGACATAAGTCAGCCGCTCGTGACGACTTACTTACATAAAATTAGCTGATTTATGTTGTAAAGGTTGACTTATGGTCATAAGTCAGTCTATATGATGGCTTACTTACCTAAATCTGGCTGATTTATGTGACAACGACTGACTTACACTCTCAAGTTACAGCTGACTTATACTTTGGCGGGATGAGTTGTCGAAAATTTGACTAAGTTGTAGTTATGAAATGGATGAGTTCTTTCTTGCCGAATGATTTAATTATCATCGGCTGACTGAGTTATTAAATGAATGGCTGACTTATTGGATGTTTATATGGCTGAGCTACCTATACGCAAGAGTAAAAAGCTGGATTAAAGTTAATGTCATCGTACTTATGGCTAACCTACTAGCGAAAGATTAATTACTAGAATAACATTCATGTGACTGCTGATTTAGTTGACGATTTGGCTGACTTTTTATTTTCCAGCCTAATTACGACTGATTATTTAGCGAAAGATTAATTACTAGAATAGCATTCAACTGACTTACGTTGTATTTTATGACTGATTTATTTAGACTGAGTTATGTGTTCGTATCGCGGCTGACTTACCTTTTTGCCATGTCATCATCCATGTCATTAGTTCTTATTTTTCATGTAAATAAACTCTTTACAACTTACTGATTATTCTTCAGTAATCATCTTCTCCATCTATCTTCTTCATCTTATTCTTCATCTTTCTCTGAGAGCTTATGGATCATGTACTTATTGTTTCCGGTAACTAGGTTAAGAAAAACATATACGTATTTGATGCCGACAATAGAGGATGTAGAGTTTTGCATATAGATGGGTAAACAACAAAACGAAGAAGTAGAAAATTTTCTATTCAATGATTACAAATTGAATGAGTCGAGGTATCATATTCAGCTGAGCTATATGTTTTCGAATAAAACTTTGAAAACAATGGCGCACGATACTCCACCAGTTTATGTCTCTAATACTTGACAATTGCAAGGTTTTCTAAGCCTATGGAAAATTGAACATATACGTCTCTGTGTGGAGAAAAAAATGGTGAAGTTAGTCCAAATGACGGAGCAAGAGAGAAGAGTAAAATGTTATATAGTTTTAGCTCAGAAAGAGAACGCTCAAATATTGAATCTATTTGCGATGATTACAATGGGAGTTATGATGGTTTCCATTTCGTGGACAACAAAGATGACCGCTATAGTAAAGTGGAAGGAGAAAAAGAGACAGTAGGCAGAGAAGATGAAGTGGTCGAAGAAGATGATGAATTTGAAAGCTGATTTGATATGTTCGACAACTGAGATGGTGTGTCGTTTGAAGATGATAACTTCATCTCATACGGTAAGTCTACAGCAGAAGACGAAGATTCAAGGAGGCTACCTCCAATGAAGATATATCATAACTAGTTGATGAGCCGATGCAATGGGAATCCGAAGGTTTTAAGGTCAGAGATGGATTCGTTACATCTTGAGATAGGGCATCGAGACGAGAGTAAATCCAATTTGAAGAGACAACTAAAAATTTTTACATTGAGGGATTGATTTGATTTTGATGTAGTCGTATCCGATACAGATACATATGTTGTTAAGTGTTGGGTTGCTGGATGTCACTGGAGCGTTCGTGCTTCTACACAAGGGGATTCCCTGAAATTTTACGTTTGTATTTATGATTTGGTTCATACATGTTTTATAACTGAGCGTTCTAATCGATCTCGACAAGCAACACCAGATATTTTAGGACATTTGTACGTGGACTTTCTCAGCGACATTGGTCCGTCCATTCTACCTTCTAGTGTTGAAATAGCTATCACTATGCAATTTGGTATAAAGGTATTTATTTTTTCAGCCGAGTTATTTAAACGATTAAGCTGAGTTATATTAACGATAGGCTGAGTTATATTAACATTAATGCTGAGTTATTTTAAAGTTAAGGCTGAGTTATGTTTTCGATGTGAATGACTTAATTCTTTGATGTGGCTAACTTATGCAAATGGTCATGTGGACAGATACCATATTGGAAATCGCATAGGACGCTGCAATATGCAAGGGAAATTGATGAGGAAACACCTGAGATTGGGTTTGATAACTTGCCTTCCTACTTATACATGATAAGAAGGGGAAATTCAGGTACAATTGCGCATCTTTAAATCGATGAGTGCGAAAGATTCATGTTTGTGTTCTTTTTGTTTGGTGCGAGTATAGCTGGGTTTCCATTCATGCGAAAAGTTGTGACCGTAGACGGTATGTTTCTTAATGCAAAATACAAGGGGACGCTTCTCACAACACTAGCTCAGGATGGTACTTTTCAGATTTTTCGAATCGCTTTCGCTGTGTTTGACACTAAAAATGATGAATCATGGGAATAGTTTTACGTGCAACTAAATGTTTTGATTTCCAATGAGGAGGATCTTACGATAATCGTAGATAGGCATATAGGGAAAGCAATTGGGAATGTGTATCCACTGGCTTCTCGGGGAATATGCATGTACCGTTTATATAAGAACATTTTGGGACGGTACAAAGGAAAATATGTTTTCGTCTGGTGAAGAAAGCGGCAAGATGTTTTATGATGCCTGATTTTAATGCGATTTTCAAGGAGATTGAAGAGATTAAACCTGAACTTCATGGTTACCTCGAAATAGTTGATGTTTGACTGTGGGCGCGTGTCCATTTCCCGGGTGAAAGGTACAATTTGATGACTACGAACATAGCGGAATCAATGAACAACGCACAGTCAAATGCTAGAGGTCTTAACAGTGTTTGACTATTAGAATCGATATGGGATATGATGACCATATGGTTTTCTAAACAGAGAGAGGATGCTTTATTTCAGCCAACCACGCTTACCTGTGATGTCGAGAAACTACTACACGTAAGTCAACCGTTACAATTAATAAGTCAGCCGTCACAGTTCATATATCTGCCGTATAAAATAAGAATTAAGATGTAACATTTTTTATTATGTATTAATAATTGAAAATAGGGTCGCTTTGATGCCTCTAATTTGTTTATAGTACAATTGATTGATACTGATCGCATTGACATTAAATTTGGGGAGTCTTTGCATGTTGTTAACTTGACTGAGAGAACTTGCACATGCAAGCATTTCCAACTTGAGAAATTACCATGTGCGCACGCAATCGCAACTGCCGAGGACAGGAAAGTTTCTCGTATATCCCTATGTAGTAATTACTATTACAACACTTATTTTGTTAACGCATACGCTGAATCAGTTATGCCGTTTGATTCAGCGTATCTAGTTCCTAAAAACGTGGCTAAAAAGCGTGCCTGCTCCCATTTATTAGTCAATAACCAAGAAGACCTAAAAAAGGATGAAATCTGGTTTAGAAGTTGCACTTGAAAAGAATTGTCCAAGGAAAAAAACACACATGTTATCATTGTAGAAAGAGTGGGCATAATGTGAAAACTTGTCCGATGTAAACTGATTTATGGATTTGAATGTTTTTGTGATACGACTGAGTTCTGGTTAAATTATGGTTAAATTCTGGTTTTTATATGGTTGAGTTACAATATACGAATGAGTTACGTATTAGAATTATTTTTATATGCCTGAGTTCGGGTTTAAATATAGCTGAGTTATGATTTCAATAAGGTTGAATTACTTTTGACAGCTAAATTACCGATTTGAATGCTTTAGTTTTGTCAAATATTTTGAATACTAATCGAAGGGTCACAATTTTTCATATTCCCGCCTCTTCAATTTTTTTTCCTCAGTAACATAATAAGACATCATAGCCTCGTATTATGACATTATAGTTGTGTAATACGACATAGTCGACATCATCTAGGGTTTGACTTCAGTATCGTAATATCACATCATAGATGCGTCTGAATAAAACATTTGCCTCGGTTTTAAAAAGTTCTTGATATTAGTGCTCAGTCTTATTATACATGGCTAATATATGAAACGACTGAGTTATTGTTTATCATTCCGCTGGGTTATTATTATTATCTTATACAATAATAAACGATACGACTAAGTTATTTTCATGTATGTTTGAGTTACGAAATTTAAAATGAATGTTACGGCTGTACTAACTTTGTGGTAAGAATTTATGATTGATTTAAGTTTGATTACGGCTGAGTTATGAATTTTAATGTTTGTGTTACGAGTGAGTAATTACAATTATGATTATGAACATAAAGACTAAGTTATTATTACAACACATGACTACTGTAAGAAGTAGAAAAATAATAACTTAGTTGTAAGAGTTGATGAGATTGATTCTGAATATTATTGAGATACTGCTTTATTGAATCAAAATAAGATTGTGACATTTGACTTTAAACCTTTCATGTTCAAGCCATGTCAACTTGTAAGTGTTTTAATCAACTTACAAGTTGACTTGACTTGAACTTGTAAGTTTAAAATTTAAAGTCACAACTTAAAACCGAGTAACTAGGTTTTAAATCTAAAATAAAAAACTTGGATTCAGATTTGGTAATTACATGGGTGGAAATAATAGAGTCTATCAAGGTGCGCATATACAACATCAATGGAAGGCTGAGTTATTAGGAGTACGATAATGAGATTGAGTCTGAAGATTACTCAAATACTGCTTTATTGAATCAGAGCAAGAATGTGACATTTGACTGTAAACCTTACATGCTTACTACATGTCAACTTACCAGTGTTCTAAACAATCACAATTTTTAAACAAAAACAAGTTGTGTTGTAGTAACATGTATCATATAGAAATCAAATGTCACAATCTTGTTAAGATTCAATTAAGTAGTATCTGAGTAATCTTCTGACTCAATCTCATTACCCTACTATGCATATACAGCAGCAATGGAAGGACTGAAGACTTTTCCAGTTTGCGGGTGAGTCACATCTGCACCAAAGAAAAATGTCAGATGGTCAGTAACATCAATCCAAATCAATAGTAGGAGATTAGGTGCCCCTTTGGTGTTTGCATAGGATAAGAAGGATGGAAGTGGATTATATACGTACTCAATGGACCTTGAATCTGTAGCTACCATTTGGAGCAAAAGACATATTCATATGTGGGGCTTAAACCAATGCATCTTCAAGAGGAAACGTAATGAGTCTTTCCTCTATTCCATTGAAGTGGCTGGGGGTAAATAACAAGAAGAAGCAATTAGAAAAAATTGCAGCCAATATTGTTGAAAATATAACTGAAATTACCACTTTAATATACCCTCAACTGAAATTACCATTTGGTGGTTGCATAGGATAAGCAGCCAATATTACAATCAACATTTTGTGCCCCTTTGGTGGTTTCTTAGGATAACCAGGAGGGAAGCGGATTGGATGTATATTGTTTGTGAGCAAAATAAAAATTGAAAGAGATAGATTGCATGCGTACTGTTTGTGAGGAATATCGAAAGCATAAGAGAGAAGGGGAAGAGAAGTGAGAAAACCCTGAGATAGATTAAGAGAGAGATTCAGATTTTGTTAGAAAATAAAGAGAGAAACAGAGAAATAAATAGAGAGATAATTGTCGCGTCAAAGTCAATATTTTAAATAAAAATCGAACAGTCAAGATTTTTGCGTCTTCGTATTATATTCCTAATATATGGAAAAATGAATCACAACAATTTAAATTTCTCTTAACAGCTGAGTTATGGAACTTAAAATAATCATTAGGATTAAGTTCTTTCATTATACGACTAAGTTATGTTTACACGGTTAATATATAAAATGGCTAAGTTATTGTTTATTATTCGACTGGGTTATTATTATTGTCTTATACAGTAATAAACGATACGGCTAAGTTGTTTTAAATGTATGCCAGAGTTACATCAAGTTGATTATTCGACTGGGTTATTATTATTGTCTTATATAGTAATAAACGATACGACTAAGTTTTTTTAAATGTATGCCAGAGTTACATCAAGTTGATTATTCGACTGGGTTATTATTATTGTCTTATACAACAATAAACGATACGACTAAGTTTTTTTAAATTTAAAATGAACGTTACAGCTGAGTTATATCAAGTTGATTATTGTTTATTGAAAGCTAGGTTTTTTTTATTGTTTAATTTACGACTTAGATATTTTACCTATATGACTGAGTTATATTTCCGAATGAGTTGTGTTTACTTCATCTTCGTTGTTATAATGTATGGTTTAGTTCTGTTGCAATATAGCAGAGTTATTGATTTTAATGTTTGTGTTACGATCGAGTAGTAACAATTCTTATTTACTCTACGATTGAGTTATATTTACTTTACGACTAAGTTATGTTTACTATACAAAATAATGAAATAGATTATGGATGAGAAACGTTACCGAGTGAATTTCTTATATGGCTGAGTATTGGTTTAACTATGGCTGAGTATTGTTAGTTCACGGGTGAGTTATGGATTTAATGTTTATGTTACGAGTGAGTAATAACATTTATTATTATGTGATCCAAATCTAAATAACTAAATTACATCCAGTACTTAAAATAGCAGCATGATAATGAGATTAAGTCTGAAGATTACTCAGATACTTCTTTATTGAATCAGAAAAAGATTGCGACATTAGACTTTAAACCTTACATGCTCACTACATGTCAACTTGTAAGTGTTCAAACAACCAAATTGCTTAGAACTGAGTCAATATTTTTCTAATCTTACAGAGACAATCAAGATATGCATATACAACAGATATGGGAGGACTCAGGTCTTCTCTTGATTCAGAAACATATTCAATCTTGAATACGTAGCTACCATTCAATGCAACATTGAATATGATAGTACATAACAAGCTGTCTTTATGGTGCCCCTTTGGTGGTTGCATAGGATAAGCATGCAATATTACATTCAACAGGTGGAGATTTGATGCCTCTTTGGCAGTTGCATATGATAAGCAGGAGGGAAGCATAAGTCTCGTGCACAGAAGAATTTCATTCTAATGGATATCTCTTGCACGCGTAGTGTTTGTGAGCAAATCGAAACCGAAAGAGAAAATTAAGAGAGAGATTGTGAATTTGTAGGAAATGTAAAAGAGAAACAGAGAAATAAATAGAGAGACTACTTTAAATTACGAAAAATGTAACATGTCTAATATATGGAAATATGAAACATCGCGATTCAAATTTTTCTTTACAGTTGAGTTATGGAACTTAATATAATCGTTAGGATTAAGTTCTTTTTCATTGTAAGGCTGGTTTACAGACACAAAAGGCTGAGTTCATGGCTACTTTAAAGACTATTGTACATATACATAAATGCTTATTTATTCTTGGTAACATAATAAGACATCATTGCACGCCTCTTATATCATATCGTAGCTGCGAAATAAGATATCATAGCGCGACAGAGAGAGAGAGAGAGAGAGAGGGAGAGA